>SCDT01000298.1:481-43441 GCA_004143765.1 Drosophila melanica
GGACAAGTGTCCCCCGTTGGGGCAAGTGGAGCAACTGGGGTGCGGCACGTACGTCGTTAATGGATTTCCCACTGTTGTTCTTTTGATTAAAACGCATTATTTACATTTGCGCCACAGCCAAAAAAGGGGCAGAGCAAACAGCGGTGCGGGGTACAATTTAATGTGCGACAAGGCTTACGTCTGGTCAGGTGAGGGGGCATGGAGCAGCAGGCGAGCGCTCGCCCTCGGCAAAGGTTGACAAATTGCGCCGCTGTCAGTTGGTTTTAGTTCAGTTTTTGCTTTTTTCCGTTTTTACATCAGAATTTCAACTGCAGGTCCTGTCGGGCAAGTGCCAAACTACGGCGGATGCTTTTGTCTGCCATTACACTATTGATTGCTTCCTGTCAGCCGCAGAGAGACAAACGGAAGACGCCAGCGGATGTTATCTTTGTTGCCTGTTGCCCCGTTAGCCGGTTACCCGGTTACCCGGTGAGCCTGGACCGCAGAGAGTTTCGGCTGTCCAACATGGGCTTTATGTGGTATTTGGCCAGCTGCAGGCTGTGGCAGAGGCTTTTGCGGTTTTCACACCACCCACCTGACCAGACACTGGACGACAATGCGATAAGATGGATGCGTGCTTGTTGCTCTCTGCTGATTCCATTGCGGTCAGTTTGCATTGAATACCCGCGGCAATGGACAAGGATTCAAGATATAAGAAGAGAGTAGGAACGGGACACATCACCTTTCTTGTTCAATGGGAAAATTGGCGTCTGTTGACGGCAATCATTTTGGCTTAAAGAGTCATCTATTGAAACGGAAGTCAGAAAGGAGCAAGAAGGAGACTATATCTTGAAGCTAAAGCAAAAAGAAGTGAAAGAATCATTGTGTCATTTTCTTGTCAGTTGTTTTTGCTTACACAAAAGCCGCATGCCTTTCAATTCAAATACTCATAAAAATAAGCTCTTTTCAGTTGATCTTATGTTAAAAATACTATTGAACAACCGATATTAAGAGCATATAATATTCGAAAAATCCCAAATATTTTATTTAGGTCTCTTATTTATTCCCTATTCCCTTGTAATCCGATTAGCTTACTCGTTTATATGAGTTCACATACATATTCATATGCACTTTTTAATAATAATTTGATTTATAAATACCTTTTACGTATTTTGAGCCACAATTGAATACCGATTGCCGAGCTTTCAGCCGTGGGCGTGTCCATGCCTAATTGAAAGGCAATTACCTGTAATAAGGTGGGTGTATATAGTTGTTTGTCAGCGATGGTGGGAAAGTAGGTTAAGTGAGCGCTACATTTAATTAGGGTTCGTGGCTTTTGGGCCTTTTAATTATTCATTAGATGCTTAAGACCACAACAAAAAGGCGCTCAAAAAGTTGCCAAAGTGCTATTAAATGCCGAAATGTTCGGGCGGATTGATAGAGACGCGGAGGGAAGCTTGCAAGAACTCATCAAATAGCCATGCATTAAATCGATGAGGCATAAATCAAACGAAAATTCAAATTAGTTTCCGAGCCAATTAGAAGGCAATCTTTCTCCCCCTCTCTGAACAGCCAACTGGCGATAGGCTAAAAGCCAAATGCGAAATTAATATGAGTTTGCCACAGTTCAGTGTAAAGGAAAAAAATAAAATACTTGAAATTTCAACAGTCTTGATTAAAGGCTCGACTCCAGAAAGCTGGAAAATGGAAAATGTTGGCACGGGAAAAAACGAGCAGGCAGTCATCTAAATTGAATTATAATTGAGCTGCAAGCTAAGCTCCTTCTTTCGGCAACAGCACAAACTTTACGTTTGTCAACCGACTAATTTAAGTTCATTAGAATGCCGCTCGCCTTGTAATGCCAAGGTGACAGTTCGTATACGTAATATGCCCCCTGTTGTTGCCGGTGTCAGCGCTGCCTGTGGCAATTCCTTGTCCTTGCGACAGCAACAGCCATTTGCATATATTCCTGCTACGTCTGGCTTAGAACTATTTCAAGAATTCACACTGGGCTGGGCACTTATTTAAAAGTTCCCCATGGTTGTTTGTTTAGAAATTAAATACATTTAATCGACTCGGAGATTTAAATTTAAATTGAAACAAAAACAAATGAAATATTAAAGCACAAACACAGAACCAGCTCGCATATAAAATGTAAATTTAAATAAATTTAAATTCCCTAAGCGTATAGGTAAGCAACACTTTTTAGCTGTATAACTTTTTGCTTTAATTCAAATAAATTTAAATTTTAGCAATTAATGGCTCACTTTTTTCACACACTCTCTTGTGTCACTGTGCTTTGCTAAAATTGTTGCTAAAGTCCCCATTGTTGTACAGTGTTGTTGTTTTTTGAGAGTTTGTGTTGCATTTGGGTTGCAAGCAAAAACGCTGCAAGGCACACGAAATGTTGGTAAAATTGTCATCAAGCGTTTTTAATTACGAGCCAGTTTCAGGAGAGCAGCGAGGGGGGAGCAACTCAACGCTGTGGTTATGCAGGGTGTGTGTATTGTGTGAGCGTTGCTGTTGGTGTTGTGTGTGTATGTGTGTGCGTGTGTGTGTGTGTGGGCAGCCGTAGAGCTGCAAGTGACATAAACAAATCAGACGCCTGTCAAGTGTGCGAGCCGAAAATTGGTGTGTCTGAATGTGTGTGTGTGTGTGATTTTGTGTGTATGTGTGTGTGTGTCATTTGCAGACCAGCAGCTATGCAACATAGCTACCCCCCCAAACCACCCCCTGTTCGTCCGCTGCCTGCTGCCTGCCATGTTGTGTTGTCATTAGAAATGTCACAACAAAGCCAAACAGCTGCAAACCAAACGTCAACATTGCCAACGCTTTGAGCCACGTTGTTGCTATTGTTGCCGTTGCTGTTGTTGCTGCTGCTGCTACTGCTGCGGCTGCTGTTGCTGTTGATGTTGCTGCTTTTGGTTATGTGTTGCCAAGTGTCGCTTGTGTTGGCAAGCAAGCAACAACAATGCCCCCAGCCTCTATTCTCTATTCTCTATGACACCCGAGCTACCCCTGCCGTACACAGTTTAAATTTGTGCAAATTTATACTAACAAGCAGCTAGCACCCGCCCCCACCACTCTCCCCGCATACAACATGTATGCCAGCCATTTGGTGACTGCTACACCCGCCTCACCTCTGCCCTTCCACTCCCCCTCTTTTGCATGCGAAAGTGTCAATGCAAAGCGAGATGAGCACAGCGACTAGTCAGACAGTTGACAGCAACGGATGCTTTCCAATTTTCAGTTTAAGCAATAAGAACCCCCAACAACAAACAGAACAACAGCAGCACAAACAACAACAACAACAACAGCAGCAGGAAAAGCCATTGCAATATTGTCTATTTGACATGCACTTTTAATATTCCTCACAAAAATAGCTTGGCTTCTGTCACAAAGGGCGAAAGGGGAGGCAGCGGGCTAACTTTGGGGCAGGTACGGCTGTGGGTGGTCCAATTACCCGTTGAAGGCACACGCAAAATGCAAAACGAATAGCTACAAATCGAGTGGAGCAGTCGAAATTGCTTATCATCAGTTGGATATTTGATCGAAACAAAGGGAATGAGATTCAGTTTGAATGTGACTCAGTGGAATCAGATCCAGCTGAATGCACTG
Source organism: Drosophila melanica (assembly GCA_004143765.1). Lineage (NCBI taxonomy): Eukaryota > Metazoa > Arthropoda > Insecta > Diptera > Drosophilidae > Drosophila > Drosophila melanica. The sequence goes on from SCDT01000298.1 coordinate 4,079, forward strand.
CTGACGAATCGTAATTCGCTACGATTCTGATATATTTCTATTTATTCAACAACTACAAATATAAGATTTAATTAAAAACGATAAACAAGAGAAAAAGAAAGTTATCTAACTTTGAGATGATTACAGTGCCATTGAAATTGATTGAGAATTTAAACATTTAGTTTACCTGAAGAAATCTTTTAGCAATGCTTTTCAAATTTACCTGGTTCTTACAGAACTCGCAATTCATTTAAACTAAAACCATCGCTGAAAACCATTTAAACGTTAGCTTAGATTATTGATGGAGCGTTTTCGCTAATATTTATCTGCCGCATTCTTATCTATCCATTTAGTTCCTGTATTGATTTATGCGATTAAAGCTAAGCCGATTACATGAAATCTAATTACACTTGACCTGCGCTCATTAGGGTGCAACTCTCCACAGTGAAAGAAATAACAAAATTGGCAATAAACATACAAATTTATATAGCTATATACATATATACTTTGTGTATTGTGTTTGTTTCTACAACAAAAACAAACGATAGGAAGAACCCTCCTTCGTTTTGTCCCCGGTTAGGGTCATAAAAGTGACGCCGGTGCAGCCCGCAGACACTTTTGTTGTGCCTGTCTGTGACATTGTTGTTGCCTCCCCCCGCGACCCCCCCTGTGGACTACAACTCTGGCATTGTGTGAAGAGCGCTTTGCATGTCGTTGGACCAGTTGGGCGACAAGGATTTATCGCCAGCGTCGCATTCACGAGCTGCCGCTGACGAGGGGACGCGCGCGAGCGTTGATGAGCTTGGCCAAAGCCAGAGCTGAAGCCAGTTGGAGCAGGAGTCCAAACAGGACATGCACCAACAGCAGCTACAGTTGGAGCTTTGATGATGGAGTGCGATACTGTTGCGTTTTAATTGAATTTTCTTTGTGCGACAGCAACAACAAAAACAACAACAACAACAACAATAACAATAAGCAGGAACAAGTGACAGCAGCACAGAGCTGAGATCACAAAGGAGCAGGGCAAGCAGAGGACGCGGAGTAGAACTGTCTGAGGAAAGTGGCAATAAAGGCAATAATGAATGAAATTCACTAACAAAAGGCAAACAACTATTGTTTTTATTGCTGTTAATGTGCGCTGTTGTTGCCGTTGTCGCTGTCCTTATGTGTGTGTGTGGCAATTGTCCTGCAATTGACAGAGGCAGCCGCGGTCTACCAGACACTGTTATAGCCGACATATAATGCCGAGCACACGCACATTGTCGCCGGGTATAAAGCTGTTACTTTTAATAAACGAATTTATTGGACAGTCTCAGGTGGCGCAAACTCTGTTCCCCCCGCCCGCTGCAGCTCGGCTCCAACATTTATGTAAATTTCCACACCAAATTAAGAAAAAAATGAAGAGATTTTTCTTGAGTTTATTAGACCGGCGCATGGAGATTCCCTATAGTCGGCTGCCAGGACACTTCCCCTGCAGCCTTGGCGGCGGGTAAATGATTTTCGCTGTGTGAATTTTATGAAAATAAATGAGCTGCTCGCCGGGAGTATCTCCTTCGCGCATCTTGAGTGCCTTTCAGGCCCCTATCAGCCCATTTCCGCCCACCTCGTTCCACGCAAAGAAAAAGCCTTGTTTATACAACTCAGCTCGCAATTTCCTACAGCTGCGCTACCCATGCTCCCCTTGGCTGTTGTTGTTAGTCTAGGGTTTGGCTTCTGCCTGGCTCCTGCGCCGCTCCCATCCGCTCCCATCCGCTCCTCTTCCCTTGTTCCCCCCCCATTCGCATGCCCCTGGCACAAGGCTATGCAAACATAATGCTCGACGAATTAAAGCTTTTTGCCAACCAATAAATTATTCATGCCGTAAGACAACTACGGCTGTCCTGGCGGATACAGTCCTAGCCCAGTCCTCCGCACACCCCGCCGTGGCTGTGTGCCCCTCCTTCCCTGGGCAACACTCCCTACATTATACACAAATTATGGCGCAGGCAGCAGGCGTTTGATGGCGTTGGCAACGCCAACTGCCAGCCAGTTGGCAACATCAGCAGTTCCTTCAAGCGGAAACGGAACTCAATTCATTAAAATGAATGAACGAAGCGCAGCCAAGTGCATGACTAACGGTAAACGGATGCAAACTGAAAGATGCAAATCCGGCAGATGAAATTGCGTTTTCATTGCCCCCTTTTTGCAGCATTTGCCAGCCAAACTAAGCCCTATCTCCCACCATCTAAAACTCATCAAGTGCTTAGCCCCCAACAAAATATGAGTATTGCTTTTTATGATAATAACATGAATGTCAAGTGTTCCTTCTAGTGGGGCCAAAAAGACTAGTTAGGTTTAGAATATATCATATATAAAAAGGCAGAAGGATTTTAAGGATCCTTAACTGATTGAAGCTATACGCCTCTTCTTCCCTTCACCAGGCCTGCAGCATGTCCACACCGAAGAGCAGCCGTGGCAATGGCAGCGGCAGCCTCTTCGGCGGCATTGCCACCGGCAGCACCATCACTGTGGCCAGTCACGGTCATGGCGATAAGACCAAGGAGCGACTGCGTCGCATACCCAGCGTACAGCCGGGCGCGCTGAACTACGAGCAGCTCATCAAGGAGGGCACTTTCGGGCGCATCTATGCGGGCAAATTGGGCGAGACTTGCGATGCGCTGGTCAAGACGGTCATCGATGGCGCCTCCTTGACGCAGGTGGCCTGCCTGCTGCAGGATGCCTCGCTGCTAATTGGCGTCAGCCATCAGCATATACTGGCCCCCCTGCTGGCCAACACGGAGCTGCCCGGCCCGCCAGAGATTGCATACCCCTATCCGTCCAAGGGCAATCTGAAAATGTGAGTTTCCCAAAACGAATGCAGCTGCTCCAGATTGAGGAATTGCAGATTCATTATGTTTTATTTACATATATATTCAGCTACTTGCAAAAGTCACGGGAGTCCAGCACAGCGCTGAGCACCCGCCAGCTGGTGGAGTTTGGACTGCACATTACCAAGGCGCTGGCCTATCTCCACTCGCTGGGCATTGTGCACAAGGATCTGGCCACACGCAACTGCTAGTAAGTAACGGGGCGTAAGAAGGTCGAGAGGGTAGAGGGTGTAACACATGGTGTACCGTTGCAGCGTGGATGAGGAGGCCTATGTGAAGATATGCGATAGCGCACTCTCTCGCGATCTATTTCCGGATGACTACGACTGCCTGGGCGATAATGAGAATCGTCCGCTAAAATGGCTATCGCTGGAGTCGCTGCAGAAGAAGATCTACAATACGCAGGGCGATGTCTGGTCTCTGGGCGTGCTCTACTGGGAGCTAGTCACACTGGCCCAGATGCCGCACGAGGAGGTAGACATATTTGAGCTTACCAATTACTTGGCCGCCGGCTACCGTCTCGAACAGCCTGTCAATTGCCCGGATGAATTGTAAGTAGCTTTAACTAAAGCTCTGAAACGAGCAGCCCTTCACTGAAAATTCCCAATTCACCCCCCTCTCTCTCTCTCTCCATCTATCTATCTTCATCTTTTTCTCACTCCCACGCTCTAAATACAGCTTTACGGTCATGAACTGCTGCTGGCACTGCGAGCCCAAACAGCGTCCGACACCCTCCCAGCTATTGTCCTATCTGCAGGACTTTCACGTCGATCTGGGCATGTATATCTAAGGGTGGTGAACTGACTGATAGCACTGCAGGCTCAGCATTAAGCGAGGAGGGGCAATTTATTGTATAACTAAATGCGACGAGTTACGTAAGATAAATTAATTGAAAACATTCGCATTTTAAATGTGAGAATTTAATGTGAATTACCTGTTACCGATTTCTCTGGCGTGTGTAACCTTTGAATGTATTTGTATGTGTGTATGTGTGAATATAGTAAATAGCAAACTTATTCTCTAAGTAAATATTAAGGCGTTTAAGTGGCACAAAAAACCAATTAACTCAACAACAATTGCAACTAATAACACTTTAAAATACGCAGAAGGACAACAAAAACTTACTAAGATGCAAGAAAAGACTAATTGCATTTTGAGCGTGTTCCCAAAAAACGCTTCTCCTTGTTTAAATTGAGGAAAATTTCTACTCAAAATCGTATTTAAATGAAAACTTTAAAATTCAAAATTCCAACTGAGGGAAGCAGTTTTCTGGAACGCAAGTCAGTAAGTACAGTTGAGTATTTAAGTAGCTAGAAATTGAATACACAGGAATTCACATGCTTATATAGTATATGTATACACTTCAGATTGCAATGATATGCAAGCTATGTGAACAAAAGGAAAACGAAAAATTATTGTGAACTATTGATAATGCATATTTTATTGAATGTGTCTAAAAAAAAGCAGAGAAAGCGTGCAAGCGAGAGAGTTAAAAGTATGAAAAACAGAAAATAAAATGTAGAATTGAATGTGCGACAACAAAATACGGAATCTTTTGTTCTCAAATGTTGTCCTCAATTGTTATCGAACGATATATTTATTTATTGATTTACCAAACGAGCATTTAAATATTATTATATTACATATTATTATCACATATGATATTTATAAGGAAAACTCTCGACTGATTGCGAGTCCAAAAGAGTCAACATGAGGCACAGCGCGGCAGCTGAAGTTCAAATTAGAATCAGAATCAGAATCAGAATTAGGTGAAACGACAGACACTGTAAAGCAATTGTTAAACGTAAAAATGCAAAATCCCAATCAATTGTCAATGTCAAGAGCTAAAGTTAAAAGTTACTTAAAAGACTCAAAGCACTAAACAACCACTCTGACACCCAAATAAATTCTCACGAAACGCACACAAATCAACCCACACACACACACGCACACACACACACACGCACACACAAATCACTTCATATTACCTTTCTTGTAAAACTGACAACTACTTTAGCCAACTCTGTCTGTCTCCAGTTTTAAAAGGCATTTGTGAGCTACAATTCTCAGCCAGAGCAACCACTAAGCGAGGCGAGAAGGATTAATTGTGTTAAGGTTATACGATTGGGCACACTTAAAGCTTTCATGTGCTTTTAAAGCTGTTTACCCTGGTAATGCTTTTCAAAGCAGCAGCTTGGCATGCACAAATTAAGCTTTTCGCGTTGTTAAGTGCATTTTCGAAATACAATTAATCCTTAAAGCTTGCTCTTAAAGCTTTTTAATGCTCTTAATCCAATACGTGCGTACTTCACAAAGCGTAACTGATGACCTAGTTCAGTGTACTCGTGTTTTACAGGGCGAATATACATATATTCAATTTTTGTTGCTCTCTATTATGTTTTCGACTGCTCGTCTGTTTCCAGCTTAGATTAAGATATTATTGTTGTTGTTTATGCTTTAGTTTTAGTTGATATTGCGCTACATTGTTTTTGTTTTATGTTTCTCTTTATGTTTTCATTTGCATTTCTGTTAACAAAGCCAACTGAAAGTTGTTTGTAAGCTATACAAACAAAAAATTGAAACATAACAAAACCCAACCAGAACAATAACAGCAGCAACAAAAACAAAAAACAATAGTGCAACGCATTAAAATATAGATTAAACGTTGTTGTTGTAATTGTTGCAATTGCAATAAAACAAAAGTACATCGAGTGCTTAATTGAAAACTACAGATAAACACCAAAAAATACATGAAAAATTTAAAATAATAAAGTTAAGTAATTATTTATTTGAAAACTCACACTCGCTGCTTTTTCGTCTAGCTACGTAAGCTAATATCACTGTATATGTTTTATGTTTAAGCATAGACAAACTGGAAAAAAACAAACATACGACATACTGTCAGCTCCAACTCACGTTTTTTACTTTGCACTCAAAGGTAATAAAAATACTGATAAATGAATATGAATGTTACTACTACTAACTACGAGTACTCACTAAAAACCTAATGATTAAAAACACAGCAAAACACACTAGCTAATAATTGTCTGATTCTGACCTCTAAACTCTATGTAGAATATACTAAACGAAGCTGCTAGGCAGATGCAAAACAAAAATAAATGAAAAAAACCAATAATAATACTGAATTTCAAAAAACCCTCAACTAAGTGTAAAACAATTTTAAATAGTTAATGATAAATGACACCAACAGACACTTACACACACACACAAACACACACACACACACGCAACTATAACTAACTGAATGTGTTTCATATATCTTTATATACATAAATACTCTAAATCGTACTTGTATGTATCCTGAATGTATGAATGTATCAATCTATGTACTGTATGTATGTATGTTTTGTCATCAAATTGAACAACTAGAAAGTAAACTTGCTAAAACGAACCGAATACATAAACAAAAACAAATAGCTAACAGTGTCCCCGAGGGATATTTTGCTAGTCTTCAAATACAAAATGCGAATTACCGAAAAGAAAATACAAAACTGCAAAAGGATACGACTAATACATGCATAAACTAGGTTTTCTCTTTGTATTTTTAAGACACAAATATGCACTAACACACACTCATACACACACACACTCACACACACACACACACACACACACATTATCACAGAAATCAAAGCAAAAGAAACCTACAAATTATCAACATTCAGATTCTGAACGTCTCTCACTCTTTAACACTGCCCAATTTTTATATATAGATGTATTCTCTGTCTTTGTCTAACTTAAGATATATGTGTACCCTAGTACTATGTATGTGTATTGGATAAATATTTGCTAAACTAACCCACACGCTCCCAACCCCACCATACACACTTACACTCACACACACACACACACACACACACACACACAACACACACAAACTATATGTAGTTTCATCTGTGCGACAGTTTTGGGTTTTTCTGGGAACTATGACTTTGTGGGTGGTGGCAGTTTAAGATAGGAAAAAGCAAAAGCAGAAATTCAATTTTTGCCCAAAAATGACAAACAAGAACAACAAAAAACTAAATGAACGAAAACCAAAAACAAAAAGCAAATTAAATAAATGTTCCTTTTGAATCATCAACAAAACACACACAAAGCTCTATTTATTATCATGTTTTAATGGATTCTCTCTCTCTCTACCTCTTTCCACAAAGTAAGTATAAAATAGTTGCAACAGTTGTACGTTTATTTGGGGCATAGTTGCCCAATGCACACAGTTAGCAGCTCACTTGAACTGTCCGTTGTTGCCTCTCCTGATTGGCTTGTCTTTGGCTTATGCGTCGTATGCGTGATGTCCCTGCCGCGGCACGTACTCAAATACCCAGTTGGAACGAGAAAAGAGAAAAAACGCATCTTTCACACATTACAGCAAAGTGAAGCTTATTATCTAGCGTGTCCAAGCAGCTGACAGCTTTCCTTCTCTGATCAGTACTTTTGGCATGTGACGACTCAGTTCTTACTTCACTCAATTGCAGCTGGGTTCTTACCCACACACGCACACACACTCTACAATATATTTACTGTGCGTGTCAAATGCTGAACTCTGCGCATTTGCAGTACCCCTCCCCCTCACTTGCTGCGCTCTAATTACAAAATCACTGTCAGTACTTTTTTTGTTTTTGCGCTTTTCTTTTTGTTTTTCTGTCAGTGCGAGAACATTCGCTTTTCGTTTTCATAACGGCAGCACTTTGCTGAGTGGCAAGTGGCAAGCGGCAAGTGGCAAAAATAAAAAGTGCCACGTTGTGTGTTTGCTCGCTGAGCTGGCAAAAACGGGAACAACGCACAGTTGACCAAAGGGCTTTGGGCGATGCCAAAGTTGTTTGCTGTGCGTGCCCAAAATCAAGCGCAACACATACGAGCTGCCGCTCATTGACCCCCCCTCCTCCTACTGCCACGCCCATTCAATTGGATCCATGCTGTGGAGCCTGCTTAACGGGTTTTTATGCGCTCTCATAATTGTCGACACTAATGACGTGTGTGCATTTGCAGCCATTTACAACACTTAACAAGGCGCACAGATTGTGTCCTCATTTGGGGCTCCCTCAGCAACAATAATGGATAAATAATGGCAAATAGTTCCTAGTCGTATCATAGATAAATTGCAAATGCAGCTTGATGCAACTTTAAATGAACCAATTCAGTTTAAATGTGTTTTTAATGGTATTTTTAAATGCGTTTCAAATCGAATTTCCAATTTAATTGACAGCTCCTAAAAACTAAACATGAAATTTGGCTAAACGATTTTTATTATTTTAGAAGCTTTTCGGATTTGTCATTTTATCAAATCGATTGGTTTATTTTGCAAAGCTCAATTAAAATCACCAAAATGAATGTTGACATGTGATGGAGATTTTTGAATATCGCTTTAATCAATATAAATCGCAAATAATTAAGAAATAATTATTGTTGTCGCTGTTGGACCCAGAATAAAGTTCACAAACTTTTTTAAAATAGTTATATCGCGTGCTGATTACTGCATTGTTTCGAAATTGTAAACAAATTGTGTGTGAGGTGTGTCCAGTATTTTTTTTACCGACATTTAATTAAATTTATATATTTGTATGCGTTTGCGTTTCTGTGTGTGTGCGTGTATATATTATAGTGAAACGTTGATTGCATACTAAAAGCGCGCAACCACAAAATAAATATATTTCGCTGCAATCACAACAAGAACAAAACATAAAAAATAAAGAAACCCCCCTCAAATAACCGAAGTTGAAATACACTAAAAATACTAAATATAATCTGATTTCAAAAACCTGATCGAACCATATCCAAGTAACTCATCGTTTAATGATGCAATGATATTGAAACTCTTTTAGCTTGAGTAAAAGCATTTGCTCTAACATATTTTCCAAGCCCTTAGCTAGAGTATAAAAATCCAATAGAGATTATGTTTACTGCAATTTGAGAGAGGCCTGCATGATACACGTACATACATATGTATGTATACGTGTGTGTACACATGTTCCGTTCAGAAGAGGGCAGCTCGTTGAAACTGTGATATTATTATTACAGCTACAGTTATTGCAACGGATTTTCCATTTGATTAAACGTAAATATTATAAAATAAAAAAGAGGTGAAACATAAACCAAGCAACATTCCAGTGTGTGTGTGCGTGAGTGTGTGTGTGTGTGAGTGCGTGTGTTTGTGTATTATCGATATAAAAACATGCACAGTTTCATCTCACATCATCGAGCAACTTAGTTACCTGAAGCGACTTTATTACCAAAGTCCTAAAAGTGTTTTTTTTTTGCTTTAAGTAGTTTGGAATAGACAAAGTTTGTTTAAACGGATTTTTTTTTGTTGATTTAAAAATAGACAATATAGCAATTTGTGCTATGTGAAAGTAAAACTATGGTAAGCACTCAAGTCATGCATTCAGTTTCAGCTGGGTGCAATACTAAGGGCTCCCAATGTTGTTCTTTTGTGTGCGGGAACTGTTTGTAGCTGTAATTGTTTGGGGGCTATTGCACGTTCGCGTTAATTGCAATTGTACGGCAATTTTGAAGCCCACATCTGCCAGGACTAACAATGACGATAACTCAAGTCGGAGCGAATGATAAAGGCTGCAATTAAAGCACAATAGACAGGGCCCAGACAAGCGGGGCAGCAGTTCGACAACAAATCGAGCCAAATTGCAGACAGCTGCAAGAAGTATTGCATAGTTTCGGGGTTGCAGCCAAATGAATCACTTGCAGCAACAACAAAGGCGAAGGAGAAGAAGAACGGAAACTTATCTTGTCTGCGGTCAGCGAAAATTTGTTTATTTGTTATTGATAAAAATTGCGCAACTTTTGGCGCAAACAGTTTATAACTTTCGAAACGGGGGTTGCTGAGGGGTAGATATAACAAATCAAACGGCAATGTGCACGCAGTTAAGAATAGTTTATATATATGTATATTTATCTGTGTATATATATATATACAGCCCACTTGGTATTCCGTTATCCAATTACGCTTAACTATGGGGAGCTTAGTTGAGGTGCCGCCTGCAGTGTTGCGATTTAATTAAAGCGCCATTAAGTCAGCAATTAACAAGAACAACAACAACAGCAACAGCAACAACAACAGCAACAACAATGGCAGCTGCAACAACAAAGGCAACTGTTGGTGGCAACTTTAAACGGCTGCCGCTTTGAGCAATGCCAAAGCTTTTTGCTTTTTGCCCATTTTTTTTCTGTTTGTTGTTTAGCCTCTTGCTTTTGGCATTTCGTACTCTTTGGCTGCTTTTTCTTTCACCACTTCCTGTTCTTTTTGTGCCATGGCTTTGTTGTCGTTTGCTGTCGCATTAAGTTCTTTTTTTTACTGTTATTTTGTAAGCAACAGCAACAGCAGCAGCAACTAATTCCAATTGCTGCCTGTCCCTGTGGCAGCAACAGCAACAGCAGCGCCTGTGGCAGCAGCAACAAAGTGCGGCACCAACAAAACACATTAAATGCATAAAAAACACACGCTGTGAATGAGCATGAGAATGGAAATGGGAAAAGGAATGGACACGGTTGTCGCCCGACGGTTTTCTAATATTTGATTTTGTTTATTATACCCAGTTTGGTAAATACAGATAGGGTATGATGATATTCCAGAAATCAAGAAAAATGAAAAGTACACAGAAATAATACAATATACCCCAATAAAACACTAATTATAACTATCGATACTAGATAACTTTAAGTATCGAAACAGCTTATTTATGTTATTTTCGACTTTTTCAACTAGCGATAAACGATATTTTTTATTAAAGCAGCTCGGGTTGCACTTTTAAGCTTTTATAAATACCTTAAACGATGAAAGGGTATTTAGGAGTCGTGCAACTTATATAGTCGCAGGCCATTAGAGTATTTTTTGTTTTAAACAGGCTGGAAGTTTTATTATGGATACGTGTCTGGATGGCAACTTGTGTGTGAGGGATGTTTTAGGGTTAAAGACTGCGTTGCCCGGGTTCGCCAGACGCCAGACGAGGGACAAGCGCGTCAGTGTGAGTGTGAATGGTTGTAGTGTGAGTGTGTGAGTGACTGGCGAATGAACTGAAACTGTCAAAAGTGCACATTCCGCACTTGACATTTTTCCAAAGCGCATTTTGAACTCTGCCCTGAGTAACGGGGGGGCACAGAAGGGGAGGGAGGTGCTGGTTTTACTTGGGGTGCGCTTCAATTGGCATTGAAAGCGCAAATGAAAGGGAAGCCCTTGCATGTTTCAGTTTTAGCAATGGCACAGTCAGCGCCGGAATGCCAGTCAATGCTCAGACATAGACATTTGGCCAGCGGGTCGAGGGTGGGGCGGGGCGCAGGGTGCAGGGTGAAACTGTGGCACGCGTCGCCGCCCCCTTGTCAAACAGTTGAAATAAAAAAGTAAAGAACGTGGCATAAACCCAAAAATTTGCTCGTACGTTTATTGCTTTTAAATTTGGCAATTGTCGACTCGAGTTTAACATGAGCGCGCGCGTGTGTGTGTGTGTGTGTGCGCGCGTGTGTGTGGCAATGAGGGTACTTGCTAGCTGCAAATTGCTTATCAGACAACGCTTGCAGCAGCAGCAGCGGCATTCAACGCTGGGCGCAGCCCTTAATTTCCCAATTTAAAAATGGAAATCGATTCCCCCGAGTAACGGCACACAATGCCCCCCTCGCACCCGCCGCCCGTCGAATGTGTCAATAAAATGTGATTAACAGGTTTTGCATAAAAATGCCGACAGTCGATTGCAATTGCGTTACTTTACACAACAGTCCCCCCGCACCCCCCACCCCAATTATGTCCCTGCCGCAGGCATTTTTCTTTTGTTCAAATCCCAAAGCAGCTCCTTCCCCTCCCCACCTTCTCTCCAACGACAGTTGTTGCTGTTGTCGCTGGCAAGCGTGGCAAATTATCCCTTTCATAAGTGACAAATATGTCTGCTGAACTGCAATTGGGAGCAGGCAGCAGGCAGCAGGGTGGCGGAGTACCCACTACCCCCACCCCCTGTCCACCCTTATCAGGCGCGTGCGTTCGGCTGCTGCAAGTAATGAGATTTTATTTCGAGCCAAGTGACTTGGGTTTTGTAATTTGCAATAAATATGCAGCCAACCAGGCCAAGAGTCACTTCGTCAGGCGCACAGATAAGAGCTGGGATCTCTGCTGAAGGGGCAGGGGGGGCGTGTGGCAGCTATAATGCCCCAGGCAATACGCAGCCCAAGTGCAGCTGACAAAGCACATATATTGTATTTATATACATATATATAAACTTAAACTTCCGCTTTTGAGCTGCCAACTCAATTGGCTGCACAAACAGACACAATGCCCTGGCGATTTTGCGAGACACATAGACAGACAGTCTGGCAGACAGACTTTTGAAATATTAGTAATCAGCATTTTAATGAACCCACAAACTTTGAGCATAATTAAACAAATTCCACACATAACGAAGATAACCTCAGGCCGGCAAATATTGTTCTGCTTCATTTTGGCCAAAATGCCTGACAGCAAAATTGCAATTCTTATGCCTGTATTTCTGTGTGTGTGTTTATTGTTCATATATTCATTGTTTTGCCACTTTTCCCAAAAAGCTACAATATGCAATTGTTTAAGTGCTATTAGAATGGATTTCATATGAAATTTACAAAGGGGAAAAGTGTGAATGGCCTTTGAACAAACGATTTTGATTATTTATTATTTCCTATTATAAACGGTGATTAGTAAGTCTGTTGCCCAAGGAATGCAACTTGAATTTTAAATAAAACAAAGTTATTCTATTAAAAATACTTTACCGTAAGCTGTCTAAAGCAGGTATTCACTCACTCCGCTTCCATATACTAAAATTAATAACAAAAAACTCTGATAACGATATAAATAGTTTATGAGATATTGCTTTAGCATTCCAACATACATAGATACAGACATTCCTGTATAATGTGATAAACTCAGATAACTCTTCTTTGAAGAACATAAAATGTTATTGGAGTAGGCTGCACCAAAGACAATATAAACACAGTGTTTATATTGTCTTTGGCTGCACTTTGTTCAAGTGCAGTGCTCTGTTAAATTAATCATGCGATGTTAGCATAACCCAATATACTAGTTTCACTTCAATGCGTAATAAAAGCGATTTCGTTAAAAAGAACGCGGCGAAAAAATCACTCAGCAACAACAACGACGTCGTCTTTGTGAGAGTATAACACCTCCGAGCAATGGCCTGATGAAAGAGGGAACAAATTAAAACAACGGTACTTATTTCTACTCCACTTTGCAAACATAGATTTGCTGACATACACATTCACTGCAGATGCACAAGGTATACGTATAAATCTAATACATATTTATGTATGTGCATATGCATATTCAAAACAAAAGAACAAAGAGATGCTAAATAGATAACGTTGAATGAAACCCTTATTAACACACTCAAAGTTGTGCAAAAGAAAATCAAACACCACGCGCAGTATAACGGAACATTCGCAACGCATACTTTTGTAAGATGCAAATTTGCGGTTTTTTATGTTTTATTGCACAATTTTGATAATTGTTTGATGTTTCCAAGTAAATTATTTAGCATTGCATTGTAAAAGAAACTTACATTAAATAATTCTAATGATGGTTTTTATGGCATATGCCTTGCACTGAACACTTTTTTTCACTACACACGCGTAACTTAAACCGAAATATACTGCACCCGCTTTCAATCGCGGACACACACAGACTAAATGCACGTAACTAGATCAATCAATGAACAAGCAAAAACTATTAAAGCGCGAGAGCAACATAAAACGGATTAAAGAAATGGCGATCAAAGGCTCAAGAGAGCGAGGGCAGCATCAGTCAGTGCAAATAACTGCAGAGAGCAAACAAAAAGCAAACAGCAACGACAAACTATGCAAATGGATTATAGAAATGTGAGCGCGAGAGCAACGCATAACGGATAAAAAGAATGCGGGGGAAATAGACAGTGAGAGCAGAGCCTTGCACGTGTGCAGAAACAACAAAAACTATAAAATTGGACACATGTGAAATTGCAACGCAGATTCGATAACTACATACGATACATACGCAATCGATAAGTCGCTATTTTGTTTGTAAATTATTCCCTTTGTTGTTGCGCCTTGCACCCAGAACTATTTTCTGCGGAATCATCTAATAATAAATGAAGAAAAAAGCACAAGAGCCGTAAAGTTGATAAGCATATTTCACGTTTATCATAATTCTTATTGGCAAAGCAGCTTCCACGAATTTGATAGCACTCGAAAATGTGATTTTCTGTCTAATTTTGAGTTTGATTAGCGGGTGGAGAGCCCCCGGCCAGCCAAATGGACACATGTCCGAGGTAATGCAACCGCAACTCGAGTACCGTCCGTGAGTCAACTGAATTGTAATAATAGAATAACGATTCCGCCGCTTATCAAGTCAACTGATTACCAAGCAGATGGGCGGCAGCAGAAGCTCCCCTTTGGCGGCACATGGTAAGCTACGCCCCTGGCCCAGCGATAAGCTGGAGCAAAAAGAACAGTTTCCAGTCGCGAAAAGTTAATTAAAAAAGGCACTCGTATGTAAACACCGTTAGTCATGCGATAGCTACACCTGTATATAAGCAACGATCGGGCCAGAGCAGAAATCAGAGTCAACCAACGAGTCTTCGAGCATTCACAATGAAATTCCTGTACAGCTGCGTTCTTCTGCTGGCCGTGTTCGCCGCCAGCCAGGCCTACAGTGCCACGTGGGGCAGGAGGAACAGCACCGATTATCTGCTGCTCCGCCAGACGGAGGTGCGCAATCCGGTCAAGAACAGCTACTTGAGCGTCAATGTGGATTTCCCCCGTTCCGTAAGTTGCCACTAAAACAACTCTAAATTTCATCTTGGATAACTTATTGTTTGTGCTGCAGGGCACCACCAATGTGTACACTATCAATGCCATCAATGTGATCGATAACTTCCGCAACACCTCTGGCGCCTCGCCCAGCCTGTGGTCCGGCGGTCCCGGCTATCGTTTTGCCCAAATCAATCTGCGCAGCCTGGTCAGCCAGGGTATTAACTCCACCATTGAGATCTGGGGTCGATAAGCTAACGCATACCCTGGAACCGGACTTATCGAGACGAAACACTTTTATACTCGCATACCAAAAATAAGTAGAAACTAACAAAAAAAAATAATTAACAATAAATTTAAAGTAAAAAGAAAGTTGATTGCATTTATAAAAAATTAATCTGTGAATTATTCTCTGGTAAATATTTGCTTACAGAGAGAATATTTTACATTTTTGGTAATAAATATTAAAATTCAGACAGAATATTCTAGACTCTTCCTCATTTATATAAATATAAATGATATCTTTACAATATATATTTTTTATCTGTAACTGTAAATCACTGAGATAAGAAGCTATAATATGGAACACTTTATGCCACATTATGAGGCCACTTTATAGCTTTAAAGCTGTCTTTATATTATATCGTCGCATAACTCTCGCCCAAACGACTCTCTAATGCCGCCTGATGGTGGCCATTTTGGCAACAAATTGATCGGGAACAACATTTGCATAGACGAGTATTCCAGTATTAACCCCGAGTCGGGTTAGCTTTAAGGGTGTTCCTTGCCGAAGGCGCAAAGGACCAAAAGGAATCAAAAACAAAAAAAAAAACATCGAGAAAAAAACGAATGAAAAAAGAATATAATTTTTGCCTGCAGGCAGCTTGGCAAAGGAAAACATTCAATATTTAATAAATATGTATGCGAAGAACAAAATTTTTTTTTCTTTTTTTGCAGTTAGCTATTTTGCACAAATCCCGAACCAGACAGATGGAAAGGGGGGTGTTTTTTTTGGGGGACTTATTGGCCTTGGCTCATCTGACTGGGTCTAAAATTTGTATTTGAGTGATAAATAAAAGAGAAGCGAGCCAAGGAAAATGTTCAGCGATACGGTCAAACGGATGCGCCTGAAGTCCTTTTTGGATAAATTCCTTTTTCTATTCGCAGCGTTTTGTATCGAATTTAAATTTCAATTTCAAATGTCTCGAGGCAACAAAAGGCCCCAAAAGCGAATCTATTCTCTCTCTCTCTCTCTCTCTCTCTCTCTCTCTCTCTCTCGCTCTCTCGCTTATATTTTTGTGTGTGTTTATGTTGCATGTGTAGGTAAATATTTGCACAGGACGCACAAATGTTTGAAAAGTTGTCAACGAAATGTTTCACTTAGTTAATATGCAAAACGCGCGGCTCGCAATGCAAAGCCCACGCCGGATATGTTTACGGACGACGCTACGGATACACACGCCGCCATCTGTTGGCCATCGAGGGGGCTGCAGAGGGTCTCGACCCGCACCTGACTGCAAAAAAAATATATATGGGGAAATCTGAAAAGAAAACTCGCCCCGTCGAGCTGTGACAACTGCAGCCGAGGCTGCAAAAAATTGCACACAAAGTCACGTACAGTTTTTTATACGGCAAAATACAGCCGAGGGAGGAGTAAGAGAAAATATCAAAAGTCACAAAAAACAAAAATTATTAAAAATTTTACTGCAGCATCAATCTAGGGAAATGGGGAATATAAAAATCGATTGGTTTTTAGCCAAGCTAAGGCAAATAATTTATAGCGGCTTTGGGGATACAAGTTAATTAAAGGACATACACTGTTAAAATCACAAAATTCTTAACATGTAAGGCTTTCGGGAGCGTAACTCCCATATTTCAAATATGAACTGATTATTTTTGTGGATAGAATTATTATACTACCATGATTTTTCCTCTTGATTGACTCTGCCTTAAAAAAATAGCTACATTATTGAAAATTCATTATTTTTTTAAATTATCTATATATATTTTAAATAAAAATCGAAACAAATTTTTTTTTTAATATAAAATCTTACTCATCTATATTTGAATGGTTTAGGTTTTGCCCAAGTTTGATTAGATTGAAATAAAGTATCTTCAAACAACTTTTGCAACTTTGCAAGCAACCCTCGCATGAGGTGCAATCTGCTGGCTGAATTGCCAAATTTGCTTTTGGGGTCGTATTTATTTGACAAATTTCTCATACGCCGCGTTGGCCGCTCGCTCGCTCGCTAGCTAGCTGGCTGCTGCTGCTGCTGTCGTTTTGGTCGAATGCCTAACTTAAGCCGCTTGCTGGCTAAGCTGACCACTACACAGCCACTGGCCCAACCCAAGCCAGAGTGGAGGCACTCTCACCCACACCCTTACCCTCACCCTTACCCAGCGCTACAGTTGTGCAACAGACGGCGGCATCCTTGTGCCAATGTCCAGGCAACAGCTTGCAAAGCAATTACTTCAAACTACCCGGAAATGTCGCCTGGCTGACCAGATGCCGTTGCCCAGGCCCAAGCCCCGCCCCTGAACTCCGCTCGGATAGCCGGGCATATGTGGCAGGCTGCGTGTGTGGTTGTGTGTGGGTGTTGCTGCAACAGTTATTGGAGCATGGCAGAAACATCGACCTCACTGCGGCCCCGAGGCTCAGCTCACCGATGGCGACTGCAGACGTCAGCCGGTTGGAGCAGCCACAGCCACAGACAGAGAGACAGACACACAATTGCGATGTCACATGCCACCTTGCCACCGTGTGGCACAACACACGCTGCTCTGCTGAGGCTGGTTAAATTTGCTGATTTTGTTGCCGGCAACATTGATTTTTAATAAATAGCAATTTGGCCAAACCAAGCGGACTTGCTATTATTTTCGCAGCACGTTCTGCACAATCTGCTTTCAGGTGTTTACGTTTACGTGCGGCCAACTACAGTTAACGCCCCCACAAGCCAAAGCCATGTAACCGATTCACACACACACACGCGCACCCCTCACAATCACAAGGGACGACATCGGAAATCGCTTCAAATATGCAACAAGCCAAACAATTTCGGCGTGCAATCTGCAAAACTGGATGAATTAGGGCCAAGGCATGGCTCCGAAAATGGTTCACTAATGCGCTAGAAATTTCCTTGCCACTGCGCCCCCCAACACGACTCCGCTTAACGGTAACCGGCATAATATTCCGCTGCATAGTGTGACAAACGGTGTCAAATTATACCTTAAAATAGCTATTATTACGTGCATATTCTTAAAATCGCTTATATAAAATTATATTTTTATTAAATATAATTTAATTTAAGTTACTTTTTATTTTTTTTATTTAAATTAGATGTACATATTAACCATTTTGTTGCAATGTGCACTGTGCCCCTTTGGCAGTGCTAACGTAATGAAGTATTTATGATTGGCTGATTGGCTGATTGCAGCGGTGTGTTGGCCAATTCGTTGTGCCACTTTGAGCCAACGCGGCAACAGCAACAGTTTTTGACAAGCGCTACTGGGGATTTGTGGCATAACAAATTCGTGCCGAAAATCGTAAAATAACATGGCACCTGCACAACACCAAAACGAACAACAACAACAACAACAACCAGCAGCAGGCCGCAATCAATATTGATGAGAGTGGCAGTGGCAACAACTCTTACCATTTCTGTTGCAGAAATCACAGAATCATCATCAAAATGCTGAACTCTGGTCTCTGCCATTAGAATCAACGTTATTTATCGCCACATTTGGCATGCTGCAGCTTATTTGCATGCTAAAAGTGATTAAGTCAACTTATCTCAACTAAAACAACAACAACAACAGCAAATATAACAATTTTTCATCGGTTTGCACCATAAAATATACATTGAAATTTGGCCTTTTAGCAATTTCTGTGTAAAGCGCTTGAAATGAATTTTATGAAAATTGAAAGGCAATTACTTGTTGGTAATCCCCAGCATAAATGGGAAAGATTACAGATATACAACGGTTGGAAATTGAAATGCAATTGCCATAAATGTGTAAATAGTGAAATCCGAGTGCTTTAGTCACACGGCCTATAAATTGAATGCCATTTCAATAACTCGAGCGGATTGTGCGGCTTAGTGTGAATTTAATTGTTATATTTGTAACACAATCTCTTCAACAGAAATAGTTCTAGACTCAGACAGACATGCAAACAGTTTAAAGAACGTCTGCCAAAAGCGAATCATTATAAGTTTGTAAAAAAAAAAGCTGAAACAAATATTTAATAGCTTCTCTTTAATTGGTAGACTTCCGATAAGTTAAAACTAATAAAACACACACAAAAACCAAAACTAAGCGCTTTATTTTGGTTTTATTTTAAGTTACAAATACAAACTTAGTGTTATCAGCATTGGTACAGAACGCATCTTCAAATTTTAACGATTGGCGCCATTCGTTAAATTTTTGCAGATATTTTAACGTGCACCACAAACAGAAGCGCAGCCAACTTCATGCATAAAAAACTTTTTGTTTAGCGAAGACAATGACAAACCTGTTAGCCATGTCACAAACCAAAACTGGTCGAACAAAGCTTAACGAATTGACTTATTATGTTAGTGTGTCTAATTTATGACAGAGGGCGCCAGTTTGTACACACACAAGCTTCTAAAATTTAACGCTAGAGGAGCGGGAATTTATTTATCGAAAATGGCGCCTATGATTTTAACACTATTAAAAAAAAATTTTATATTAACGAAAGTCACAAGTTGACTAAAATAATAACGGAATAAGTAAAGTAATCTAGCAAGTGCACTGCTTCAACTGATTTTAAGAGTTGCGCTGAGTTAGCCAAACAGATCAAGAAGCAGACAAGCAAATAAAGTCCCATTCACACATGTGCGCCCTTGTAAATCGCAAGTTAAACAAAAGTCTCCCATTCATTTACATAAAACAAACCCGTAATTTGTTCAAGTACATAGCACAACACACCCAACTCTACGCGCGGGCAACAACAGCAACCCCAAAAATTCTCGAGTTTCCTCGTATTACAGATACACGCAACCACTAATACACACAACCACACACACACAGAAACTCACACACATAGGCGCCGTCGCATTTTCCTTTGTTTAGTCAGTTCGTTGTGTTTTCCCTTTTTCCACTTCTATCCGCTCGTCGCCAAGTCCATCGTTTCATTTGGTTGTGCAGCCCATGGAAAAGATATCTTTCCATATGGCTGATTTTGAATGGTTAGATACTTTTTCTTCTTCTTTATGTCATTTTCATAATGAGTAATGAGGGAAGAAGTGCTTGGGTTTCTATTTACGTTTGTGTCTGTCTTTCGGTTGGGAATTTTGCCAGCATGCCGGGCTTTAATATTCAGCTACGCTTTACGCATTCTCATTCTTCAAATTGCTGCGGCAGCAACTGTACCCCAGCTCGCATTTGCTTCATTTGCTTTTGCGCTGTTTCGCAACTGAGCGTAAACAAATAGAAATTGCTCATTTAGAAGTCTGTTCGCACCTTTGCGGCCATTAATTTTAATTCAAACAAGGTCTTCGTCTGTTTTTTAGCTATAGTTTTTTCACCCACCCGACCAGGCCTATCAATCAATATATATCTGTATGTATTGCTGCCTGGTGGTCCTATTCGGACGCAAAAACTCGCCCCCTTTTTGCTGCAAACCAAACGAAACGCTTTGTAACCCCGCCCGAACAACCCGAGAGTGCGGCCGAATCGCAAACCGTTGCTGACGAGGCCCAATCGCTGGTCACACACCAACTTCGGCAGACTCAGTCGGCTGGTTTGTGATTGGTCGCCGTTTTCGTTCAATTTCCGACGAATCGTGCATTTATTTCGTTCGTATGCCGTCGTTTGCTGTTCGGCAACCGGTTTGCGCTGAAGAGAGCATTGCAGGCGAAGCGAAAATAGGCGCGTTGTTGCTCTTCAATTTTCATCTCACTCTCTTTTGGCGCAAGAGCGCAACTGAATTTAAGCGAATAAAAATATGCGACGCGCCTTAATTTATAAACTTTGTAGTCTGTTTGTTTTTTCACAACGATTGCTTGGACAACATTGTTTAAATATCGAAATGAATTGAAAAGATAAGCAACATAAGGCGGAAGAAAAAGAAAGTATTTAAACTGTGAAGTTATTGTGGAACTTTTTTATACACACGAAGAAGAAGAAGCGGAGTGGGAAGTTGACGGGAAAAGTACTTCCGGTTGAAAGGTAACCTCAACAATAAACATTAATTCAGTTGTCTGTTTGATACCCCGTTTGGTATTCCAGCACCGTTTGTGGAACCGACATGGAATACGCATTTGTCGATCCAAGCAAGAATAAAGCAAACTCAATTTGAGATTTTCGGGATCGAGGAAAATTTACTTGAATTAAGTACTAGAATTGTACTATGTTTTAGAAAGTCCACATTTACTTATTTTCATTACACATTATTTGATATTATTTTGTAAATCTATGTAAATAAAGAAAAGGCTCTTTGTATATTGGAACATTTCTGTTTGTTGCATCTTCTGTGCCGCAATGTAAATTAAATTCGAGTTACCATCAATCAATTACCAGTCAATTATTTAGCCATCAGTCGGAGGCAGCTGCTGCCCCCGTCTACCGCTCCTTCTCCTGCCCCTCAGCTGCAGCAACTCGGTTTATTCCCCATTTTTTTTTTAGCTGCAGTTGTTTCAATAAAATGGCTCCGACTCTGTTGCCACAACCACAGCCTCCGTTTCCGTCTCCGTCTTCGCCTCCGGCTGCTACTCGCAGCTGTGACTGAGTCGTCGCCCGTCGGATTCGGAATCGGGTTCGGAGCTGAAGCAGCGCGTGTCTGTTTGGGTTTTTGGTTTATTGAACGGCGGCAGTTGCCTTGCCACACAAATCACCATTTTTAATGAAATTAGCTGTCAAAAGTGCCGTTACCTTCGTCTGCCTCACGGTAGCAAAAAACGTATTTCTCTATGCTTTACTGTTCGCCTTCATATTTTAAAGCACTTAATTAGTGGTTGAGTTTTTTGACAGATTGGTTTTAAATGTGGCTCTAGTTTCAGCTTTTAGTCAAGGCTTTTTTTAGTATAAGATGTTTTTTATGAGAGAGAGAGAGAGAGAGAAAGAGAGAGAAAGAGAGAGAGATAGAGAGAGAGAGAGATAAAGAATTCTTAAAGGAACAAAAAAAAACCCAAAATACAGTTGACACCGTTTAACTAAGAAGTTAACTTAACTTACTTTACATTCAAACTTCTTTTTCTTAAGGCTTGGTATATATTTAATGTTAATGCTTTACTAGCAAACATTACTATGAGAAAAAGCCGGCTTATTTCTTTCCGTTTTTCTTGTACTTCTTGACAAGGGTGCCTTCCGTTAAACAGATACTTTTTTTTACCGGATGAGAACACTTCCTTTTTGTACAAAAACTATACATAAGACTACAAGAAACTAGTGAGGAAAAACTGTAGGAAAATAAAAGTCTAAAAGAAAATGGCGCAGCCAAATATCTTGAAAATGAACAATAATTGAAGATTTTTTAGTAACAAATTCGAATATTTTAAAACAGAATCGTGGAAATTCTTCGACTAAGTTCAAATATCTTAGTTTTAAGTCCAAAATAGTTGATTTTTGTGAGAGAAAATAATTATATACGATAAAAATGACTTGATTATCTTCAGGTTCCCGTATTTTTCATTTCATTGAAGATGTACCGTATATATAAATGGACATCCGCAAAGACAACTACAACATTGGATAACTGCTGTTTACTGAGTTGCACTTTTACGTAACTAATCAATCAATTCCCGTAATGGCTTAAAATAGTTCACAGCGAATATGCGCAAGTACGATACACACCTTGTAGTGAAGGAGACACCCAATAAACCCTAAGAGAAGTAGACATCAATGCGTACAATCAGATCACCGTAGCACTCGAAAGTCAGAATTCGCCAGAAGTTTCGTGTAGAGCTGCTGTCACGTGTCGCAAATTGCTTACCACTTATCGTTCTGTCGCCTTCTTTTCTAATATGTGCGCATCGACAAAGAGTGATAACAAAAGCACACATTCATCACGCGCTCATCGGAGCGTTTTGCTCCTCTTTCGCCTGTACCGCACAGCCTGTGCTCACATAAAATGGCGTCGCGTCTTTCGGAGACGGCGCGCGTCATGCATTGACGTCATGCTGCAGCACTGCGGCGTCTCCACACACGACCGAGTCCAATATTAAAAGTCGAAAATGTAATTTGAACAACATTTTGTTGTTGGCTAAATACATATTTATTTTCGGTTTTAATTGAAAAACCAAACAGGCAACGTCGAAATACGAAAGCGACACGCAAAAATGCTATAATTAAATTTATCACTTGGCGCACAGCGGTCGAGGCGAAAACAAAGCTTTCGAAAAGCATTCGTCGAAATAATTATAAATAAATGAGTGCAGGGCGCTGGGTTAGGCGGGGAGCCTCAAATGGATGGGGCCATAAACAAACGCATTTTCAGCAAGAAAACATTAAATGAAAAGCCATAAAGGCAGCACCCAGCTTGGCTAACGATGATGGGCAAAGGCAAAAGCGCAAATCGTAATTGCAATTTTGATAGGCGACAGTTTTCATTATGAAGCAATATTTACTGCCTACATCTGTCTGTCTGTGTGTGTGTGTATGAGTGTTTTGGCTGTGGCAAGGGGCGTGTGCCACACAGAGCGCCGTTAGGGAGGGGCAGAGTGCATAAAAAAGCTCATCAAATGTGCCAGCAGGAGCAGCAGCGCTAACTTAATAATCGCCATAAATGGCGCCATTCGCAGCGCAACGCCAGAAACCCTCCCTCGCTGCCGCCCCTGCGGCCGACAGGCAACAACAAGCTGGCAAACAACCCACAATGACGACTGAATTTTCGCCATGCTACGTAATGACGAAAACTGGCAACAGCGCAGCAAACGCAAAAGTAAATTATAGTAAAATGCGTTCGTTTGTAGTGTACATCTGTATGCGTGTGTGTGTGTGTGTGTGTGTCTGTTGCTGTTGTGACCTTTTTCGTGACGTTGCAATCGGCAGCGCAAGCGACTGACAAGATATTCATTCGAACTCAATATTTTATTCGAATTTCGAATGTGAGAGCAGCGTAGACGAATTCGCCGCAAGAGAGTGTTTGCACGAGAGCGCACGAGTGCCCAACAGTGTGTGTTGAGTGTGTGTGTGCGTGTATGAACGTTTTTCTGTGTGTGTGTGAGTGCGGATTTTGATTCAAAACAGAAAAGCGCGGAAAATTTTATAAGCGCGCCACTTTTTGTTATGTTTGGGTTTGCTGTGTGTGTGTGTGTGTTGTTTGTGTGTTGCTTCATTTTGGCTCTGCCGTGGCTGAAGTGCGGCAACAGCGCTTCGCCGTCGTTCCGTTCTCTCAATCGCAGCTCGCGTTTAACTTCGTTTGCCGATGCCGATAATAAATTGAACGAACCGTTCGCTTGGGCAAAAGCAATAACAATAACGAACATCAACAAAAATGAAGAAAAAACACAACGCAAAAACAAGAGCCTAAATTTATTTCGTATATATTTTTTAGCGTTTTGTGTTGCTTTTATCACGGCTCTACTAATTACATATGATATTTGGGTTTAGCGTTGTTTTTGTTGCTGTTTCTGCTGACGTGTTCGGCCGCAGCCACATTCAAAATTGTTGTTCGTGTTGCTCATTTATCGCATCACTTGGTTTTCCATTGTTTTCAGCTTTTTGCGTCTGAAAAGTTGGCAAACTCTTTTGTTTCGGCCATAAGTCGTCCCAATTTGGCTAGACGAATGCAATTCCCCAAGACAAAAACAGAGTCTTCAGCAAAGGGAGTCGGGCAAAATAGCCCGAAGACTCAACTAAACTGAATTTTACTTTCTAAGCTCTCAACTTTTGTTTTGGACAAGAAAAGAGTGAGAATATGTATGATCTAAAAAATGCATTTAAAGCTATCAGCTATATTTAAAAATACGTTTGTTATAAAAAGCATCTTTTTAACTTTATAAAGTAAATTTAATTGTAGCAATTTTAATCTTCAAAATTCAACTTGGCCTTGGCTACCTTTATGATAAGTTTAAGTTAAGGTTTTCAATGAATAGTTAAAACATATTTTATGCAAGCACAAAAAGTGTAAAACATGGCCTAAACAGTGGCTAAAATGCGAAAATATCAATATATTTTGTTATTCACAACGAATTCTACTTTTGTTTTACGTTCTGTCTTGCTCTCTCCCTCTCCTCTAAAACTTTTTCCTTTCTTTTTTTTCTTGACATTCAAGATGCATTTTTTTTCAGTAAGAGAAAAACGATTTTGGCCTCACTCTAAATTTGACAGCCATTTTGAGATGGGTTTTTATTAGTACGATTTTTTTGTACTTGTCGAAGAACATAAAAAAATGTTATAAAATTGGTAAAAGAAAATCTGCGTAAAGTTAAATTTTTATAACAGGGTCCTGTATTTTTGGTTGTTTATATTGTAAATTTGTTGATAGATAGAGCATGAAAAGTCCCAACAGAACATTCCTTACAGCTTTGCTAAACAAAAAGCTAAATTTTCAGACAAGTTATTAAAAAATTTCTCAGACAAAAAATGTAATCCAAAGTTGATTTATAGTCTGAATAAAGAAAAGTTTTTAATTGTGTGTAGAACTTTTGAAGTGTGAATAAAACAAGGCAGCATTCCATAAAAGGATTTCATTGAGAGATTTGCTGCCAGCTCGCTTCAATGCAAACAAAGAGAAGGTTTTTATAAGCTAAACGGAAAATGCCAAAGGTCAGACCGGAAAATATTGCACAGCAACGAAAAATATGTACACGAATATTTGTTTCTGAAATAAATAACTGCATGTAAATGAAATAAATGTGGTTTATGAATTTGTTGCTATTGTTGTAGTTGTTGTTGTTGTGGTTGTGACCGCATGCTTTTGCTGGCGATGGCGCAAAGCAAACATGAAAATAAACAGAAGCAAAACGCTGATGTTCCAATTTAGCACAACTTTCGCTAGTTGTCGCCGCTGGGGCGCACGATGACGCCAAAGGGGGGAGGCAGCGCTGGAGGTGACGACGTGCAAAGCGCACACAGATAGACACAGCCAGACGGAGCGACTGAGAGACAGCAGCAGCGCCCGAGTCGGGGCTCTGTGTGTGCAAACGTCATCAACATAATTTTCATCACTCAGCGATAAACACGAAATATGCTGATGAAAGACACCGAACAGAGCGCCGAGCAGAGCAGCCGAACGGCAAGCAGCGCAACACGAACGCGCGCCGTACGAGCCGAACGCCAGAGAGCTGTGTAGAGTGTGGGACTCCCAAGGGGCCAGAGGTGGAGTCACAGCCACACACGAAACGAACACGCAAAGAGTACACCCAAAGGAGGGGGAGCGCAGCAGAGAAAGAGAGCGAGGGAAGAGTGTGAGTGCAATCGAGTGAGCGCGGTTGGGCCCCAGTCTCAGTCCACACACTCTGCCAGTCGGCGAGTGGGTGTCGCTGTACAAAGGCAACGACGGAAGCGGCTCATTGAGACTGCGGACCGAGCGACGACTGCCAACTGTCGCGCACTAAAAACAACAATGAGCGCAACTGTGTCTGGCTGCACACTTCACACACCCTCGCCTCCTGCCCGCCCCCTTTTTTTCGATGTTATTCCTTCTTTTTTTTTGCCTACTGCAGCCAGTTGTGTGCGGCAGCCGTGACACTCCATTTTTATTTTCCTCCGCTTCATCGACGTCGCCCCAGCGCGCACAAAATATGCTCTTGGCACGAAACCTTTGGCCCGGTATACAATATCCAGTACCCAGTACCTGAGTGCCATAACTCCCGACTCCACTGGCTGCACTAATTGAAGCTCATGATTAAGTAACTTTTGCAAACTCAACTCTCACAGCGCCAAGCCGGGCAACAAAAACCCGCAACGTTGGCAACGTTGGCTTTCCGGCATTTGTCACGAAAAGGTCTCTGGAGCTGCAACTTTTATGGTGCACCTTCTCTTTTTTTCATTTTGCCATTTTTGCAGCGCTACGGAAAATGTCAAAATATAAATCAATTAACTTTTACGAAAAACTTTGAACAAAAGTTTCAAAGCGAATTACGATTTACGCTGCGTGTTTTTCACGATGGAATTTGAAATTTGTTTTTTTTGCGGAAATTGAGTATCGGCTATAGAAATTGGCTAGATTTAATATGTGGTATTTTGGGGAATTTAAAGTACTATCTAGTATTAAAGTAAGTATTTATATTTTAAGTGTGTTCTGCCTACAAGCGTAGATTTAAACCATACTTTCTATTTAGCGGAAGCGGGTTTGCGTCCCAGATTTAAGTTTTTAAAAGCGTTGCAAAAACTGCTATTCAAAAGATTGGCAGTTACCTTTTAGCGGTATATCACTAATATGTGTAGTAAAAGTACATAAAACTTTACTTTGTATCAAATCTAAATTCAAGTGATTTCCAACATATCTATCTATATTGACTATTTATTATTTAATACATATCTCAAGTTGATATAGATGAGGAAAATGTAATAATTAAATGAGAACCATAAGCAAAGTGAATTTAAAATAAGTGGAAAGCGTATTAAATAGTTGGTATAAGGATGTATGGTTTAGGTGATAATTTTTTTAAATTTAGCTAAACTCTGTTCTGTGTTGAACAAACAAAAAGCGTAGCTTACTAAAATAGAAAAGATACATTTCATAGTACGATTACCTGTAAGTTTGAATATCTTAGTTGTTGAGTCCGATTGCACAGATATAATCTTGAGAGCAGTTCGTTAGTAAGTTGAACATTCTATCAGTATTCTCCAGGTTGTTATATTATATATATCCAATCATTATCTTGATAATCTATAAAAAAAAAGTAAATGAAAATATTAAAAAATACCATCAATGTAAAAATACAAAATGGTGGTTGAGCTCGGGAAAATTCAAACATTTCAATGGCAACATTAAAGTGAAAAGTGCATTCAAACGAATTTAAGAAATATGCGTAGAATGTGAAGATAATGTTACAAAAAAGAACTGATTATCAAGCATTCCACTGTGATTATAAAACAAATATGCGACTAATGATGACACAATGAAAATGAAACTGTGCGATCTAAAAGCCAGATCTAACCAAAGACAATTTAACCCTACTAGTATTTATATTGTCTTTGATCTAACCTTGTTTTTGTTAGCATCTTCTTATCTTGAGTCTTGGCTCAAATGGGATTTGGTGAGGGTACGAAATGTGCGAGGTGCCTTGGATCACTTTCGTTTATAGACAAACATTTCAACGAAACGAAAGCTCATTAACTTTAATGTCCAGCATAGAAAGTTAATCGTATAAACAAGATTGTGAGTGTGTGTGTGTGTGTGTGTGAGTATCTAAATATCATCTGCAAAGGCCTTCATTTGCGTTATTTACAAACAAACAAATGAGATACATCCATGGTTAAGAGTGTACGTTCTGCATCTGTATAAATATGTTTGTGTGCGTATAATGTATGTATGTATGTACACACACAAACACACATATATACATTCGTACTCAGTGCCAAAGTAAACAATGAAATCATTTGAATCCAACGCATTTGTCGGATGTTTATTCGAGCAACCAGCAATTTTTATCAGACAAAGTGGACTTTATTAACTCGGATATGAATTGGGAAATTGTGGAATTATACTCGAAATAAACAAATTCCAATTTGAAATTAACATTTTAAATTGTGGAGAGAATGCGCATGATAATAATAAATGATCATGATCTTGCTGGAATTTGATGCTGTCGGCTTAGGCTCAAAAACGATTAGTGCAGTTTAGTTTTTCAACTTTTGTTGTTGTTGTTGTTGTTGTTTCTTTTCAAACATTAACCTTCTTTCTATTTATGTACATGTTGATGTTTTTATACCCTGCACCCATTGAAAAAGCTAGAAAATGCTAATTTGCAGCTTTTAAAAATATATTCAACTTTATAAATCCTTGAGCAAACGAATCAAATAAACCATGTACGAATTTTTTGTCTGTCCATCTGTCTTTCTATTGGTCTGAAAGCTCTTTGATAGCTGACTCTAAGTTAGTTAGAGATAGGAATATGTCTGCCTTTTATAGCAGGTTTCGCGTCAAGTTATCGATAACTAACGATACTTTCTCAAAATCGATAAACATGCATGTTCACCCAGTATTTTCTTCCTTGTAAAACGTACACATAAAATGTATATTCCATCTCGGATGAGTTATCTTCTATATCTCCTTAAAATCATAAACTTTTTAAGATAACCAACATGTTTTTGGTATATTTTAATAATATTTTGAATCCCTAAAAACTGTGTGATAATTGTACAAAAAAAGGTATTTAAATTAATTACAAAGTAAGTTTTAAAGACCGTTAATTGAAGGTAAAACTTGAATACAGACTTTGGAAGCAGCTAACAAAAAAAACATAATTTTATTTTGGAAAAAAAAGTTGAAATCTGTGCGTAATATTATTATATATTTCTTTATTATATACAGATAAATAATAAAATTGATATCATGCATTAAATTGCAATATTTTATTTTTTATACAATTAGTAGCAAACTTTCACGATATTCATAGAAAATATGAAGTTGGGTATCTTGGATGCATCAAAGTCGCAACTCGCAAACTGAATGTAGGGTATCTCATGATCGGACAAGCTCAGCTAGAGACACTCTTTGATTTTTCTTTGTTTTTGTCTGTATTTCAACTGAAATTTGATACTTTTCGGTTGCATATTTCGGCGCTATTTGCTCATCCTCGCGGCCAAAGAGACAAACAGAAACTCGGCTGAGTTACTTGTTAAAAGTCGCGTTTTGTGGCTGGAATCAAGGCAGAGGGGGGGAGGGAGACAGACGCAGCTGGGACAGTGGCGAACTGGCAAACTGGGAACTGGGAACTGGGGGAACTGCATGACAGTGTCTGAATTTAGATGCCGATAAGTAAAATGTATCTGCGGCAAAAGTCGAGGTGCAAAATTCAATGCGAAAGCCAGCCGCAGCAACAACAACAACAACAGCAACAACAACAACAACAACAACAATCAGCGCAATACCAAAAGCGTCGCCAGCAACAACAACAAAAGAAACTTGCATAAATGGAACCAGTTTTGTGGCCCAGTCGGAGACGGAGACGCAGCTAAAGCTGAGGCTGCAGACGGAAGCGGAGACGGAGACGAAGATGGAGACGGAGACTGCGGCTGAGGCTGAAAAGCCGCCTCGGCTTTAGTTAGCGACAGCGACGAATAAATTTATGCAGCCTAAAGCGCGTTTTGTGCCCCAACCGAACGGGGCCAGGTGGGCGGGTTGGAGAGTACACAGCAGGAGCGAGGGAGACAGCGGGGAGGGGGCAGCAACCAAAACAGAAAGACGGGGAACGGCCTGTTTAGACAGCGAGTGAACTGAACTGAACTAAAGTGTAGAGGAGAGGAGACGGGCGGCAAAGAGGAGAGACGAATGGGAATACGGGAATCGGAATGGCAATGGGTACTGGAAACTGGGTACTGACGACTGCCGACTGGTGACTACGACTGGGTAGCTGGTATCAGGGCAGCTTTGCCTCCCCCCTCCCCCCCGCGCTCTGGAGCGACGAACGACATGTGAATATTAATGTTTGCCGCCACAACAAAACGGATTGGCACAGAAAACTCAAAACTCAAAACTCAAACTCCAAACACAAAGCCAAGCCGTAAACTCTGGCGAAAAATCTTGTGACAATTTCAGAGTTTGCCTGCCAAAATGATTCGCAGATACGTAGATACATTTGGAGGGAACTTTTGAGTGTGTAAACTGGAGAGTTGATGTGATCCGGCGAGGGGCAAACGATAGATAGACTAAATGAAGAAAATATACACTTGATAATGTCAAATAATTGAATAAAGATTAAAGCATATATTTCTTATTAGAGAGTCTTCAGCTTTGTTAATGTTAACGATACAAAGAGCAAAAGAAACATTTTTTAAGCAGGAAAATATTTGAATATAATCTAAGATGTCATTTAGACTTGTGACTTAAACTTAATTATATTAATATGTTTATTTAAAATAAAATAAAATAAATTATAAGCAATTCTTTTGCTTTGAAAGCCTTCAAAAATGAGCAATTGAAAGCTAATTCTTAGCAAATGGAAATATTCCTGCTGAGCTTCAGGAACTTTAGGTTTAGAAAATGGGAATATAAGATCTATAAAGCCAAGTTTCCAAAACATATTTCAAAACTATAAAAGATGTATGAACTGCATAAAATATGTACAAAATGTTGGCTAAACTTTGGTAGGAAGAATTCGTAGAATATTCTTAGGCAGTGTTTTATTAAGGATATGAGGTTTTCACTCTAAAAAACTTTCTTGATACCTTTCAAATCCATTTGAAGACCTTATTTAAAGAGCGACCCTCGTTCAGTTGCATATAAATTATAGTTGAATTTGTATTTTTATTTGC
This sequence comes from Drosophila melanica, assembly GCA_004143765.1. NCBI lineage: Eukaryota > Metazoa > Arthropoda > Insecta > Diptera > Drosophilidae > Drosophila > Drosophila melanica. The sequence continues at coordinate 35,104 of SCDT01000298.1, forward strand.
TGCGATTGCGATTGCAAATTGCAAATGAGAATGCGACCAAACAGCAACAACAACAACAGCAGCAACAACAACAACAACATGTAGAAATCTGTGCGTGTTAAGGATCAAACGGGTTTCGGGCACATCTCTGGCCAGTCTCATTGTCAGTCGTGCGCCATGACAACTTGATAAAGATTTCATGCCTCTGATTAATATATTATGTCCCCGGAGCTGGCACGAGAGGGGGAAACGGGGAACGGGAATAGGAGCGAGACCGAAAACAAGAACAAGAACGGAACCCGAACAGAAAACCGCCGGCAAAACCAAACACCAACCAAACACACTACATCGAGGCACGCACACACACACACACACTCGCACGCACACTCCCAGTCCCCAGTTTGGCAAAAGGTGTGCGGAGTTTTGGACATGGCCATAAATCAACTCGCAAGTTGATGCCTCCGCTGGGGAAACTTGCAGTTCCGCCTGTCTAATGCGAGAGAGACTCGGTGTCAATTAAATTGAATTGAAGTTCAGTTCGGTTGAGTTTAGTTGATGAATTTCAAGTGGATTTCTAATGTGCGTCTGGTCTAACGCTCTTTGGGGAATATCGAAAAACAAATCGTTTTTGCATGCAATGAATGATTCATTGCTGCCAACTATGAGTAGTTTGAATACGCTCAGCTACGAGAGCATTACATTTGTTGCAGGAAAAATATAACAATAATTGCCATAATATTTAAAAAAATATATATATTAACCTATTGATACATTCGAAAAAGAAAGTATTTTGTCGTTTCCAACATTTGTAAAATTATAAAAACATGGAAGAACAGTCATTAATATTTATTTAACCTTTTTGATAACTATTATCAGAACGAATTTAAATAACATTGGGCTCTGATAACTGATATTTGGGATGTATATGCACTGAAGATATATATTTATCTATAGCTGAATGTTCAGAAAAATGATTATGAATTAAAATAACACATAGAAAATGGGTAAAAAAGGATAAATATTTAACTAATGTTATATCATATGTAAATTAGATGGTAGTGTGGTGCAGTTAATAGAAATAAGTGCAACTTAAGACGAAGGATCAGCGGGTTCGATTCCCGGTGTGGGGTTAATCTTTTTTCGTTAGTAAATTTTTATTTTTTTTGTAACAGCCTCAATTGTCAAGTGTTGACAGTTTGTGTATATATGTTAATTTCTGGGTTCAGGGTATCTACTACTCGGGCGGTCCCGACTAGAGCCAGCTCACTTGTTTTTAATTTTATTTGAGAAATGCTATTTGAAGTACTTCAAGAATTAGAATACAAATTATAAACAGCTTTATGCAATTTTAAACATAAAAGAACTAGCATAAAACATATAAGATATTTAAACAGATCGTAAGGATCTTTGAATATTGATATAAGGTGTCGCAAATACTTAGTTCCATTTATCTTTAGTTCAGTTCGCACCCAAACAAAGTAATTTCATTAACACATTAAAAGTTTATGTACAAACTTTAGCAACTTTTTCAGCCTTTGACAAGCTATAGATGCCACACAACCCATCAGATACATATATATATATACATATATATACACGAGTAGACCAAACTTATCTGTGCACATGTCAGCTATTTTTTTTTTGTTTGGCAGTGTGCATAAAAACACTCGGCTAAATGATGAACCAAGTCTGGAACAACCCGAACCAATCATTAAATGGCATAATTGAAGCTCTTGGGAATACTGGCGGGGCAGAGTGGAAGGACGGAAGGACACAGCCGAAATCTCGAAATATAATAAAATAAAAAGTCGAATAAAATGGAAATGACAAAAACAAGAGGGTGGCCGGAAATAAGGATACAGCGCAGCGGTACGGAACAGAAGGCCCAAAAACAGGCAGAGCCAACCCCAAATGGAAGTGGAAGTAAATGCACACAACAACAACAACAACAGCAGCAGCAACAACAACAACAACAAAGTGTATGCAATATCTGTAATGTTCTTAACATAAAAAGTCAAAAGCAAACACAAATTCTCTGCGCGTGCATCTGTAAATGTGTGTGTGTGTGTGTGTGTGTGTGTGTGTGCAACGCCTCAAGCGTTTGGCAAACGAGTGTAAAGCACGCGCCAGAAATTTACGGGAGAGGCGCTGTGGACCACCCACCACACAGAAATCAACGGAGAGCAGCAGCAACAACAGCAACGAGGACAGCGCATCAAAATAGAAGAAAAAGTTTTCTCGCTCGAAACTTATTTTTTTGTTGTTTGCTTTGCTATGCTTTGCCATGCTGTGCTCTGCTTCGTTGCGCTCCCACTGCTACTCACCCACCTCTCTCACTCCCACTCTCTCGCCCACTCTCTCTATCCCCCCCCGCTCTGCCCTTTCGAGCCTTTCACTTTGGCTAGTCCGCTCGACTGGCTCTCCTGGGCAAATATTTAATTTTTATAAAGCCTTCATGCTCTCTGCACTTCTGTGTCTCTGTCACGTTGTGTGTGCGTGGGTTCTCTCACTCAGTATGTGTGTGTGTGTGTGTGTGTGTGTGTGTGTGTGGGGCTTAGCATTTTGTGTGGGCTTTAAAAATATTAAAGGATAAACGAGCGCAAATAAAGCTCACATTTTATGACTGCGACTTCGGCTGCTGTTTTCGGCCTTTCTGTGTGTTCGTGTGTGTTTGTGTGTGTGTTTCGCATTGGGTCCAAAGCCGCAGTTACAGTAGCGCTGCCCCCAGGGGAGCGTTTTTGAATGTGTGCGTGTGCGTCTGTTTGTGTGTTTTTGTGGCGCCTCGATTTGCCTTCATCAATTATTGTTGCAAGTTTGCCGCGTCGCTGCTAATAGTTAATGAAATATGCATACGAAAATGGGCCTATCATTACACGTGGCACGTTTCACATTTCTATTTGACTATCGCTGTCCCCCTTTTCGCTGTGTGTCCTGTGTTCCCCGGAAATGTCCTGTGCGTGTCCTGCGTACTGCGCAATAAGCACTTCAACTTCATTTGAATGCATGAGCTAACAACAGCCCGTTCATTAGCCGTGTGACGACCAAGGGTGACCAGGTCTCATAAATATTTATTAGGATGACGTTGTTTTAAATCGAATGATATCTAGTGAACAGGTTTTTGAATCATAATTAAAGATGTAATCCTTATTATTTAACATTAACGTTATAAGAAAAAACTTTTTTAAAGTTGATCTTGAAATTATAAATTCTTTGAACCGAATACCTATAAACTCTATATACTGCTCTCTCATCTAATATTTAACTCCATTTTAGGGCATAAAACACTTTGGAAATAAAAATTAAATGAACCAAGAAACTTGTCGACGTGTTTAGCATAAAAAGTCTTCATTGCTCCATTAACTCAAACTTGCTGGACTCATAAAAAGTGCATAAAATATTAAACACCTCCCTTTTAAAAAAGGAATCCTTCGAGCCGGAGTCGAACCAGCGACCTGTGGATGTCTACAATCTATTTCTTAGTTACTACAGTCCATCGCTCTACCAACTGAGCTATCGAAGGTCACCGAAATAAACAATCTAAATCGTAATTTGGTGCTGCTAAACGCTAGCTTTATCAAAAAGCACCTTTCACAAAGGCAACCAGATAATGAAATGCAAAAAAAAAGAAGAAGACTGCTCTAATCAAACAGAGCAACAACAGCTACAAATGCGTTCGAAATGAATTTGTTGTTTTGTTTTGACGTCACAGCTGGTCACCCTAAAACAGCGCATACAACAAAATGGAGTAGCTAGCGCCTTTTTGTGCGCCCCTCTGTTAATGTGCGTGCGTGTGCGTGTGTACGTGTGTGTGTGTGTGTGTGTGTGTGTTAAGGGCTTGGCTGGCATTCGGTTTATTCGTGCGCTCGTTCGTTTTTGTTTTTTTTTTGTTTCTGTTGCTGTTCAGCTCTAAATCCAGAAAGAAGAAGCAGCAGCGAAAAGCAATTTCGAAAAATGCTAAAGGGCCCGCTCGCTGCGGTCGCTGCTGCTGCTGCTGGCTCAGCCTCTGCCCAAATACAACAGCGACGCCGGCAGCGGAAACATGTTCAATTATCGCAGCGGCGTGTTGTTGTTGTTGCTGCTGCTCTATCTGCTTGTATTTTACCCTGATAGACACACACACACACACACACACACGTACATGTGCTCATATTCATATGCCTAAGACAGTAGCCCCAAAATATGGTTTGAGGTTAAGTTGAGTTCATGCAATGCGGTCGTCGCCGTTGGACGCTGTTTTTGATGTGCGGTATGCTTAGCACACCCTTTACAGCCAGTCCCCCCCTCCCCCTCTCTTCCTGCCACCAGATTCGTGTAACATATGGAATTGGCGTGTCGACGTTGACGAGCATGTCTGCATGTGTGTGTGTGTCTGTGTGTGTGTGTGTGAGTGGGTTTGTGTGAGTGGGTGGCTCTCTGCCTGCGCTCGCCACAGCACTCAACTGCTGTTTCTGACGCTGCTCCAAAGGGGGCGGCGTAAAGCACTCAGCAAAGCAACAGCAACAACAACAACAACAATAGCAACAACAAGTACGGCGCTACGTAAAGCGCCCTTGGGAATATGACGTTATAATTTATTTTAAATCTCGCCCGTTTCGCTCGCTTTAAATGTGAACAAGAGCTTTTTATTTGCCTGCTCGCCTCCTGTTCACCTCCCGCCTCCCGCCTAAAAACCGTTGCGAAAATGCTCGTATGTACAAAAACATTTGGCCAACTAATTGGCCTGCGGCCAGAGGGCGGACGGACATGCAGCGCTGTTCCACCAGCTTATTGACAGTTATAGTTACTGTTATTAAATCGAGCTCGGTTGCGCTGCCCAAAAGGTGGGCAGAGGTGGGCCTCTGCTTAGGCTGCGTTCATGCGTTGCCTAAATGCACTTTGTTAAATTATTTCATAATTTAATTGAGCTACATTCCGGAGCTTAATTAGGAAATGCACCAAAATGTTCCAAATTTAAAGAGAATTTTAAGATGAAGTATTTTTATAAACCCTAAAAATTGTGAATTTTAGCAAAGAATTTAAAATAATTACTCTTGTGCATATGTCTGATGAATTTATTATTATTTTTTTTAAGATTTTAGGGGCATAAAATTGGAATATAGCAAATGTAAATTTATATTAAGTGGCACCTGAGATCAAACAATTTTTAGGTTTTTGGAGATTTTCCACTTTTAGGAGATTTCCTCTAATAACTTACAGACCTTAAATACCGTCGGAAAAAACAAAACAAGCTAAGTTAACTCTTAAAGAAAGCTGCATTTTGCACATTTTCGTATTCCATTTGCGTTAGCAAAGCTAGAAAAACCACACACAACTAGTTTCGATATCGAAGCTGAAGCTAAATAGCCTTGCGTGTAAACGTTGTTGTTGTTGGCGTGGCAGGACTCAACAGGACTCGGACATGGAAATGGACGTGAACGACAACCCCTGCGAATGGCCCAATTGACATTTAACGCTGCCTTTGACCCGCTGGCCGTGTTGCCAGTCCCTCGCCTCCCCCCGTCGCACCCTGCTGCCGTTGGTGGTGCAATTAACCGCAAAGGTTTCCTTTTGTCACTTGCCAGTCGTCACTCCTCCTCCGCCTCCACCAACCCCACTCCCATGCGTCCCTAACAGCGTCTTCTGTTCGCTTGAACGAACATCGACAACGAGTCCAAGTTCGGGCCGAAGTTGAAGTTCCCTTCGGACGTTAGCTTTAAGTCATGAAATAATAATAGGCCTCGACATAACTTTAATGGCACAGTTATTAACTTTTGTCCATTGCCAGGAAGTGAGCGACAGACCGACAGACCGACCGAGCGACCAGTCGGTCATCGGAATGATTGTTGTTGAGGTACACACGAGACTCGCCGATAATATTGTTTTCGCTTATCGCTCTTATTATTATTATTTTCTGGGTCCTGATATAGCTCAAGGCTCCGCTGCGTGTCTGGCGTATTCAATTCCCAGACAAAGGCAATTCCAATTACTTCATTTTGGGTTGATAACTTTTTTGGGTTCCGGCCCGATTTCCATTAGAGTCTGATTGCTGTGCTGCCTGCCAAAGGTTTTCAGTTTTCCCGACGACCTTTCTTCTCCTATCTTTCATTAGCATTCGAAATCTTTATGTTGCACAAAGCTTTTAGACATTGTCTAATATTTGTCATAATATTTGTTCGCGATAGAACTTTTCTTTATTCCTAGAATGTTTTTGTTCCATACCAAAATGTTGCCATAGTTGTCAGCTGCGGCAGTTCCCAACTGGCCGTCGCTTACTTCCAGAGGTGGATAAATACCATAGATAGATATGTTATTTCATTTTTAAATATTTAAGCAACAAACTACCATTTTAACCCCCTGATTTGTAACTTTTTATAAGAAATTGTCATGATATGCCATTAATTAATATTATAAAAGGCCTATATGTGACTAGCAATCAATTGTTTATAGTGAATTAACAAAAATGTTCAATTATCTTCGGAATAGTTTTGAGTATATCGATTTTTTACATTAGATTTGAAAATCGTGTTCATAATCAGCGATTTGTCGAATGAATAAATGTTATCGATCAGCAGAGTAAACGAGAACAGAGCGAAAAATGGAAAAAGAATGAGTTAAGAAAGTGAGAGAGAGAGAGAGAGAGAAAAAAAGAGAGCAACAAAACGAAACAAATCGCTGAAAACACCAAACTTCATGAGAATTGCATAGAGGAGTCTTATTTACCTTGCTAGACAATCAACATAAAGACTGCAAACAATCTATTCTTAAAAATAACTCAAAAAAACCCGATTTTTTTATAAGAATCGATCATTTCTAATCGATATATCGTAAATATCGATAAAAATAGCTAGTTTTTAGTTTTGAATTCAGGCTTTTGTAGGAAAGAAGGAATACATTTGTAACTGCCACATTATAAATTTGATAAAAGGGCTCAGAAGATGGAAGGTTGAAGATAAAGCTTACAATAGAGATATTATTTTAAAGCCTTTATTTCTAGTAGTTTAGCCTATTATTCAAAAATTTGCAAAAATTTCTTTTGTTAACTTTATAGTTGACGAACAACGACTAGATAACTCTATTGACAAAATGTTGACATCATAATCAGAACATCTTCAGAATTCTGTAGAAAATTTGAAAACCTTTAAAAAGAGAATATGAGAATATCAACTTTGTCTGAGGTAGACGAATGACAATGTGGCCAGTGGAACGTGCCATTATTCAAAATGACACTGAATGACAAGAGTAATGCATTTATGCACAGACTTCAATAAATCAATCAAACAGCAGAACGAACGGAGACTGGAGTCTAGACAAGTGCTGTGAATAGGGCGTGCAGCTAATGCAGCTTCGATTACAGATGCAGAAAAAGTAAAAAAAAAACTGAAATAAATAAAAAGTATCCACTTGCAGTTGCTGGTAATCGAGATTTGCAAAATGTTATTCAATCGAAATGCAATACGATTATTATTGTTATTATTATTATTACTATTGCGAGTGAAAAATTACCTAATGCATGTGAATGAAGTAATGAGCAGCAAAGGCAATCAATAATGCGCAATAATTACAACCGATATTGTATATATACACATATATGTATACATATATATATTTATGCTGTCGGGTTTTGTTTTATGATATTTATGTGGCAAACGGAATGCAAAATTTGTGTCGTAAAATAAACCAAAAGAAAGTCATAAATTAAATAATTAATGCAATAAAATTGTTATAAATGTTGGACACACACACACACACACACACACACACACACCCAGCATGTGGTGTGGCAGCAACCAGTTTACGGCCAGGCAAAACAGCTAAATAAAATAATAAATAAAATATACAAATGTACAAAATAAATGCAAAAATAAAAGTAAAAAACAGAAGAAAAAATACACATCCATATAAATGCCTTTGGTTTATTCAGGCAGCGAACGAGTACAGACTGCGAGAATGAAATCGAAATGCAAATTAAAACGATCAATAAAAATGCGAATATTTCAATAAAAGTCAAATGCAAATTTCATTCTTGCTGTTGTTGTTGTTGCTGCTGCACTCGCCAAAGTGACGAACGATAAACTGAAAATGGAAACGAATCAATATGAAAATTTGTTGTTTTTTTGTATATTTTTTTATATGCTACGCAGTTGTAGAAGACGTTGGGCTAGCCGCCAAGTTGGAGACAGGGTTGGGGGTGTGGGGCTGGGGGGGCCGTGGGCCAAATATAGCAACGATCCGACAACGATCGAATACCCCCATGGGTGCTAAATATCGAAAAGCGAATAAATTTTCGTGCACTTTTCGTATGCAATGCGCAGATACAGAAACAGAAACTGTTTAGAGACGAGCGCGTGAGTCGTGCGTGCTTTTAAGCACGTCCAGACCC
>SCDT01000299.1:3635-6135 GCA_004143765.1 Drosophila melanica
GCAGATAAGCGCTAAGCTCTGCTCTGCGTGAATCATGAATCGCCAAGAATCATGAATCGCAAAGCTCCAATTATGCAAAAACGCAACAAATATTAAAAAATAAAAATAAGCTTGCGTTATCTCAAAAAACCAAACATATTTTGCATTTTTTTTTTGTATCTCAACGTAAATAGATACAAATTGTTTTAGATACAAGAGAGAAGAAAACAAGTGAAATTCTATACTTTGGAAAATATTTCAAATATTTTTTTGAAAAACAACTGTATTTTTAAAAGTTGACAAAACATCTTGAATAAACATGCATAAATATTAATATACTATATCTTTTTTGGGAGCACGTGCTGTGTCTTTTGAGTGTGTTTGCACACTTATCAGGGCAAACAGTTAATGCCTTTAAGCTGCGATCAGACCTGCCCTACGCTACAATATTTACAATATATATTGCTGTATAAAAGCAATCATGTGAACTCTAACAAATTTTTGACATACATTTTGATAAGCGTATATATTTGTCATAAATATATATATACATATATCTTGGCACGTGTGAACACAGCAAAATTTTGAAAGTGTGTTATCAAACTGAATGGGAACTGTGACGCTGGCGCTGCAGCAGGCAAACAGACAAACAGAAACTGGCAAACAGAACAATTGATTTATTCCAGCTGTTTGCTGTAAACGCATTTTGATAAAAACCAAAAAAAAAGAAGAAAGCAAAAAAAACAAAAAATGTGCAAAAACAAAAGCGAACACAAATTTTTCCGTGACGTGATTTGAAAGTCTGTTACGATGACGTAGCTCGCCCGAGCAGCATTTACCGCTACTGTTTCTTGTTATTGTTGTTGTTGTTGTTGCTGTTGTTTGTGCCCACCTCTTGGCATGTTTTTCCACAAAACTGTCAAAATGTTATGCAAATATTTACTGTCATTTTATGTAAATCCTGTAGATACTTCTCATACTTTTGCTGGCCAGTTAGCACTTTGTGCTTAATATCTTTTCTAGCTAGTTTGCTTTCTGTGTGGGTGTGTGGGTGTGTGCGTGTGTGCGTGTGTTTAGGGGGCGTGTTAATGAAAACAATGCGGCACCGATAATGCTGATAAGAGCGAACAAAAAAGTGCTACTCATTCGATTTGTAACGAGGGCTGCACTAAAATTCATAATAATTTAGTTAAAGTGAAATTAAATTTACATTTAAAGTTATATTCTTAAATGGTAAATTATTTAATAAAAAAATTGAATATAATATAAAACTATTTATTATTTATTTGATTATTCTAATTTTTTGGTATTTTTATTATTCAAGTTCCAAAAACCAGCTCAAATATTTATGGTTCGTTATCTTTATGGCTGTGCTCCAGCCCTGGTAGCGAACGGTTTCTAAGTACGTCACCAGCACACAATCGCATAAACACATATGATTTGTGACTATATGAATACACACACACACACACACACACACACACACTCGCACACTGATTCACGCACTTGTTGGCCTGGCGACAGCGTGTGAAAATCTACACAAATGCATTCAACAAAACGGTTTATTTCTCTCTCTCGCTTGTTTAATTCATATATATAAATTTAATAGTTTGTTCTTTTTTTATTTAGTTGTTGCTCAAGGCCAGGCAGCTGTCCAGATATTGTTTTAAGCTCTTGCAACTCCCTCACGTTGCGACTTATCTCGTTGTTAGTGTTGTTGTTATTGTTGTTGTTGTTGTTGTCATGAGTTTTTCGTTTGATTGCCTTTGGCAATGGCCAAAATGCAACTGGGCAAAGGTTGTTTTGCTGCCAATCGCTTGCCACAATTTAAATGTCTGCGGCGTCTGCTGTTCATCAGCATTGTTGTTGTTGTTGTTGTGGCTGGCGCACAAAGCGCCTGATTGCTGATAACCATCAGCAGCAGCAGCAGCAGCAACAACATGGCCAACAACAACAACGAAGACGAAGACGATGAATGCAATTGTTTGGCAATGACAGAGCGCACCTCCCAGACGGCCGTAAAGCAAACAAGCCATAATTAAGTTGCACTCGAGCCGGGCAGCAGCAGCAGCAGCAGCAGCTACTGGCTGAGATCTGTGCTGGCTTAGTCGTTCACTAAGTCACTGAGTCAGGCCGCGACGCTGTTGCATTTGCCGATGATCTTAATTCCATTTAAATCGATCAATTTCCACTGACGACATTATTTTTTTTTTTCCATGCGGAGGCACAGACCGAGGCAGAGGCCCAGCCCAGTTCGCAGACAATTGTCGTTTTGGCCCGGTTTGAGTCAGCGCTTGGGTTACGTGGGTGAGCTGCCAACAAGTGGAATGACTAAGCGCTCTCTCGCGGTTGTTGCAGTTGTTGTTGTTGAGCCTGGCGGCGGCGGCGGCGGCGGCTTATCGGCCAGTTGTAGATCGGGACGCGCCCTTTTTTGTTGCTGCTGCTGCACTAAAAATAGCCACAAGGCTGTTAACTTTGCCATCATCATTAACATGATCATCATCATCATCATTATTATAAC
>SCDT01000299.1:8635-46893 GCA_004143765.1 Drosophila melanica
AAACTGAAAAACCAAATTCAGATTGTTTGCTATAAGAGAGGCGAGCCATAAGCAAAATAAATAAATAAGGTGCCAAACTACAGATTACAACATATGTGATGTTTATTAATACGAAATTAAGTAGCCACCGTTAACAACAACAACAACAACAACAATAACAACAGACAACAGACAACAACACTAACAAAAACCCGCCAAGGTGTTTTTGGGTGGGTGGGCCCACAGCAGCTGGGAGGGGGGTTAGCACGGCGGGTGCACAAGTAGCGCTTTCATCTTTTCGTAATTAGGTGCGCGCAGAGACTGATAGATAGTTGGTTGGATAGATACAGATGGGATTTTGAATGCTGCCAACGCAGATGCATCGCGTATGTATATGGGCCAAAGTGTAAGAAAGATGAAAATTAAAACAGCAGAACCGAAATGTTTACACATTGTAATGCGGGGAGCAACCGGCAATACACTCAATCACAGGGCAACACAGTTTAATGATGCGATTCGACACGGCAAAATTCAAATCAATCGAGAAATTTTGTGCACTTCAAAACTTAAAAACTAAGTCAAAACTAGACCTAAATTAAAATAATAAGAAATATAAAATTTAGACATTCCTTTTTTTTATAGTAAAAACTTGATTAACTGATTTAATTGTGTTTAAATTTTTAATTTAATTTACCTATGAGTGAAAATTAAAAAATTAAAAATTAATATGAATATTTTTCGAAAGTGTATTAAAAAATTTGACCAGCTTTTGCCGTTGAATTTGTTCGAGTTTTAAAACGCCAGACGCAGACAACGACAAACAGCTGTCGATACACACACACACACACACACACGCAACACACACACACACACACACTGAGGCTTTTGTGGTTGAGTTGTTGGCGGGGGCGTTTATAATTAATTGTAATTGTCGTTGAAAGATTAATTTGGTTGCGCTTCAATGGCGCTTCATTGTCGGCCATTGCGCGGGTGGGGAAATCAATTTTCTATCGTTTTCTCTTCTTCTATCATATACCCTTTTTTTTTTTTGGGCATTTTACTGTATTTTTGTTGTTGGTTCTTTCGTTTGCTGGCCGCAGACATAAATCTATATTTTATGCTGCGAAAAGTGCAATCAAGTGGTTAGCTGAGCGCGCGAGCCGCCGCGCCGAAGGGGGTTGGGCCAGGGGCGATCTTCAAAGGGGCAACGACGACGACGACGGCGACGGCGATCGCGGCGCGCGCCGTCTGCGTCGGCCCATTGAAATGGAGCATAAAAACTGTGGCTATAAATAAGACCCTGTAGGAACTGTTGTGTTTTTGTTCAGCTTGTTGTGTGTGTGTGTGTGTGTGTGTGTGTGTGTGTTGGGTATACTCCTATGTATTTTTTCAAATCAAATTCAAAGTTGTTGCTGCCGAAACATTTCCGCAGATCAAAGTCACAGCTTGACAAATTCTGTGGAACGCGAGGCGGCCCAGCTGGCAGCCAGGTCGCTGCCGCTAATTGCTTTCATATCAATATCAATTCACGATCCTGATAACAGCCAACAGTTTCTGTATTTTCAACACCTATAATGGCCCGGGGCCATCTTTCGCACAATCTTCCAGCTGATAATTATCAACAGAAGCAGCAGCAGCAGCAGCAGCAGCAGCAACAATTGCAGCTTTCACTGATTGATATGCAAAAAGCAGTGTTCCCCCCGCAGGGTGGCTTTGGCAAATAGTAGAAGTACATATATATATGAATTTATATATATATAATTTGTATTTTGTAGGTGGCGGCCTCTAGCGTTGGCTTTTTGCGCAATCGGCGACGGCGACGGCGCCGACGTTGCTGCTGGGCCCTTTGATCTCTTGCTTGCTTTTTTGGTCAACAAATACGGCGCCAGATGCTGTTGTTGTTGCTGCTGCTGCTGTTGTTGTTGCTGCAGCTCTAATTAGGCACACTTTATACGGTTTTAGGGTGCTGCTCCCCTTCGGCCTCGGCCGGCGTCTGTCAGCGTTTGTCGTCGCGACGACGTTGTTGTTGTTGTTGTTTTTAAAAATAAATTGCACATAAATTTATGAAACATGAAAGATTTCAAATAAATATTTCGTCATTTTGTCAGACGCAAAAAAAAGGGCATGTTTACCAACAACAACCCTCCCCCCGCAACCCCCAACGCCCTGCCTGGACCCAGTTCAATTTAATTAGTTTTTGAACGCAACATTGTCTGTCTGCTGTCTGCCAATAATGGGCATTATCATTCGCATGGAATAAACGAATAAACTATAAATAAGCCAGCCCAGAATCGAATCGGTGAATGCATTTGCATTTCTGGGAAAAACATTTTTGGGGCACTTTAAACTTAATGCAAGCAACAAATTTCTCAGCAAAATATTTAGATAGTCCCGCAATAAATAAAGCTTCCTGCTGTCATAAACAAAACACACACACCCACACCCACACACACACACATACACACATAGACACCGTCAACTATTTGTGGTTATAACAACAACAACAACTAATTGCCAATGACATATAAACAATCGCTGGCAACAAGTTGCTCGCCGAGCTCGCCGTTTTGGCCAAGTGCAACGGCAGCAACAAAGTTGGCTCGAACGTCTGGCTAGCCAGTTTGCCACTCTGCCTCTGTGGCTGGCAATCATCATCATTAGCCACGGCCATTTTTGGGTAAATAGTGCAACCCTCTTTGCATAATAATGTGGACAAGGTGCGCATTTGGTGAAAAGCGCGCAACATGCAACATTTTTGTGTCTAAATAAAGATGCGATGCAGTCGAACAACAACAGCAACAGCAGCAACAATAACAACTTTTGGTTGCAGTTGCAGCCTGTTTGGCTCTCAACCCGGTAGTAGGCAGTCGATACTCAGTATCGAGTACGATACTTGTCGGCAATTCGATTAATGTCGACTAATCGATTTTAAAACAGATTTTAATTAAAAGCAAACGTATTTTTTGCAATCAGTTTCGACAAATCCAAATTTATTGTTGAGGAAATAATACCAAAGTACAGAAAAGATATTTATTGGGCTAGGTTCAGGCCCGTTATCGGTGAGAGTCCAATAACGATAACTGTTCAAGTTCATATTCTATTATATATTTCCTATTTGAATTTGTAGCAAACGCATTTTGCAGTTATCAAAACAAAAAAAACGAATAATATTTAAGAAATTATCGTTAAAATAACGAGTGTTAATCAGTGAACTGATTAGATATAATTAAATAGTGATTGATCAATTGAATCATTGATTAATTCATATTGCTTGTTTGATTTGTTTTTCGACATGGTTGGGCTACGTGACATCGGCTACGTTACGCATACGCCGCATGGGATCGCCGCAAGGCACCCAAATACGTCATCGGCGTAAAGTTCGCCGCTTGAATTCCGGCGAAACAATAAAAAAAAATTGCTGCTTATCTCAGCGATGCACGCCGATAAGTTGGCCCAACAGCGGCAATCACGAGATCAGCGAGCATCCGTTTTAAGCTGATTTACCCCCTCCCCCCCCCGCACTGTAACGTGCCATCTCTTTCGCTGTGGCTGTCACGCCGCTCATTTGCAGTCAGATCAGAGGCGACAGGCGTCAGACGCCGAGCAATGGCCCCCAGAATATCAGAAAGGCGAACGCAAACTTTGGCGTCACATTTTGGGCCAGAAACTGTCATAGACTGGCGCAGATTTATAATGGGGCGCCTAACAACCCAAAAGCAGCAACAGCAACAACAACAACAGCAACAACAACAACAGCAGCTAGAAAATTACTTGGCTGGCCATGCGGCGGCTTCAAAGTTGTTTCTTTTTTTGGTATTTTTGGATTTCTTCTTCTTTCTTCTTACGTTTTGGTGGCATCATTAAAATGTACAGAGGAGCGCACAATTTTTTTCTATTTTTTTCTATTTTTTGAAATTTATTTCATACGCAGCGTGGGAATCGCCCCGTCAATTGTTTAAAAGGCGCCAACAGTCACAAAAAATTGTTGTATTGCTTTTGCTGTTGTTGTTGTTGCTGTTGTTGTTGCTGCTACTTTTCGCATTATAAACGCATTAACTAATGTTGGAATTATAAGACGCTGTGACGCATAAATAAACAATTAAAATTGTTGTTAAGACGAAACACGGCGTATATAAAAACTGTCGATAAATGTCGCAAAAAGCAAAAGCGCAAAACATGAGACCGAAAAACTAAAGAAACTAAAAAACCAAAAAAAACAACAACAAACAACATTGATAAGTGGAGAACTCATGAGCTTCAATTTGTGGCCAGTGACAGTTGACAAAATGCCAAGCAAATATCTGGTTTTTAAATGCAAAACATATATTTAAAATATTTGCAACAAAAACAAAAAAGAAGGAGAAAAATAATAATAAAAATTGGAAAGCCAAAGCACAAAGTGTCATTAAATTAAACTGTTTTGCTGGGAGAGTGCCTGCAATTTTCACTAGCGCCGAAAGTTCTCTGCCAAGTTTTGAGCTGTTTGATTTTCTTTTTGTTTTTTCATATATGTAAAGACATTGCTCATACGCACCGTTTGCCTTTTCGGCTGTCCCATCATTTGCGGGCCAGTGAGAGCGTGGCGAGCAGAGCAGCAGTTGCTTTATGGTCTATGAAACGATCAAAATTTCTACGCTTTGGGCTTAATTGCAACAGCAGAAACCGTAAAACAGTTGGCAAAGCGCCGTTAGAAGACACATTTCCCATTTCTTTCTTTTTGGTTTAATGCTGATGGCACGTGCAGGCGCTCAGGTGCAACGATCAGGCACAAAAAAAAAAAATGAATGCATTATCAGAAATGTTATCAAAATACTATCAAACGACAAACAGGAGCAGCAGCAGCAGCAGCAACAAGTTGCCGCTTAACGACAACAACAACAACAACAACGCGCTGCAGGCGCAATGCAATGCAAATTGAATTGATGTTGCTGCCAGTTGTTGTTGCCCTTGCCACAGAGCTGATCTGCGGTGCATGCCTGAAATTATAGCATAGCATAGCTGAGGCCAGCATCAGCATCAGCATCAGCATCAATGCTGGAGAGTAACAGGTGCCCAAGTGCCAGTTGCCAGTTGCCAGTTGCCAGTCAGTTGGCAACACGTGCCCAGGGCGATGTTGCCGTGGCTAAATAATTACGTAATAAGTGGTTGGCAGCCAGGCAGTCAGGCAGCAAGGAGCCAACTGGACTCCACAGCCCAGACAACAGCCAGGCAGGCAGACGGACGGACGGTTGGTCAGGTTGGCCTGTCAGCCAAACTATGCCAAGAATTTCATATGAAAGCGCGCGCGCGCTGAGTGGCGGGCCAAAGAAGAAGTGAAAAGTCTGTTAGTTTGCCAGACAGACAGACAGACGGACAGCCAGTCGGCCATTTAGCCATTTAGTTAGTCAGACATTATGGCAAACTTGTTGTTCGCTCAATTTTCAGCTTTGACACGTGTGACTAATAAACAGTTCCATTTAGTTTCAGTTAAGTTAACTAGTTCTTTAACAAGCAGTTAAATATTACACAGAAAGCATTTACAACAACATTCAAATGGAAATTTGTGCTTTAAACCAATTCAATTTGTGCTAAACACATTAATTTTAACAATAATCAAATCGTTTCTTATCTATTTTTTGGAGTTTTCAATATACATTTTACTTAAAATATATAAAAATTTAAATATTTTTTATAATCGTTTCTACTAGAAATCTTTTTTAAATCTTTCCTTAAATCTTTCTCTTTCTTACTCTATCTCTTATTTTCCCCTTTCACTCTCTCTTCTGGGTTTTATCCCTTTTTTGATAAAATCGAATCTGCACATTGTGAACTAGTTCCAACTGAATCAAATGCTGCAGCATTGATGCATCTAATGCCATGGCAACATGTTGCTAAAGCTCTGCATGTGTTGCTGTTGTTGTTGCTGCTGCTGTTGCTGCATATCGTGTTGCTGTTGTCATTGCTGCTTTGGCTGCGATCCAGCAACAACGCAGCACACAATCAATAATCGCATCGATAAAGATCGTTAAACGAAATGTTTTTATTTTAGGCCGATGACGACGACGACGACGACGCATGTTTCGCGGCCAGCTGCAGCAGCAGCAGCAGCAACAACAACAACAACAGCATGCGACGTTGGCGACTACTTGAACAATTGCAACGGCCGCCGCATGAGTTATGACGACGTCCTCGTCCAGCTGCGCGTTCGCACGCCACACATGCGCACTGGCAATGGCTCATCCGACCGCCAGTCGGCCTGCCCGACTGCCTGCCACCTTGCTCCTTCCCCCCCGCACCCCATTTTAGTTGTGCGTCTGGCGCGCTGTGCGGTAAATTCGCTTTATGGGCTCCCGACGACGACGACGACGGCGACGGCGACGTTGACTGCGAACTGCTCTATGCTAATTACGTCATGGGGACGACGCTTCGTACCTAATTTTGCATTGTGGGAACCGAAAACTGGAAATCCAAGACACCCAACAAACCGCAGCGACTATATTTTTTCTCTCTCTCTAACTGCCCCTGCCCCTGGCCTGACTGCTTGCATTTTCCAACTGTGGCAATAAAAAAAAAAACAAAAAAAAACTATGCGCTGCGGCGGCGGCGGCAGCCAAACGAGCAACAAACGGCAACAACAGCAACAGTTGCCGCTGTTGTTGTTATTTAAGCAAATGTGTCGCAGCCAAAGCCAAAGTCGCTGTCGCAGTCGACGTCGCCGTCGACGTCGACGTTGCATATAATGACTTTTTCGACTTGGACCGAGGTGGTTTTGCGCTTTTTATGCCTATGCTTTATGCGCTCGCCCAGAACTGGCTGGTCAAGAGGCATGTGGCGGGTCGGTGTGGTTGCTATTTGCTATTTGCTGGCGTGCCCCATCTGTGTGGCAGGAGGCAACAGCAGCAGCAGCAGCAGCAGCAAAAAACAGTTGCCGTTGCTGTTGGTTTGTTTGCAGTTGTTGCTGCTGCTGTGTGTGGCATGCAACTTGTTGTTGTTGTTGTTGTTGTTGCTGGTGGCAAGTTGAAATAATTTTGTGTGTGAAAATATTTTGAAATGGGCGCGAGACAAGCTCATACAGCAACATGTTGCCAAGCTGTTTCGTTAAGCAACATGTTGCCGCGTCCTTGAATGTGGCAGGCAGCCACAATTATGCCAAACATTTGCTGTTGCTTTTCATTTTGTAAATGTTGTTAAGTGCTTCAACTAAAACTAAAACAAAAACAAAACAAAAATAATAATAATAAAAAGAACTACACACAAAAAATGCGAATTAAAAGCACAAAAATTACATTTAGACACATTTAAATACCATTTAAATAGCTTTTGGTGCACAAGGTGAAGCTGTAGCTGGTGGCAACAACAACAGCAACACAAGCAGCAGCAGCAGCAGCAGCAGCAAATTTGTTGCCCAGCGGCGACAAATAAAATGCCGCACAAAAATGCTGCTAAAAATGCAACTCAAACTTGAAGTTGTGTTTGTGTGTGTGTGTGTGTGTGTGTGTGTGTGTAGAAACAAAGCATGGGAACCAAAAAGACAAACACGCGCTCAGCTTGCCCCACTGGCCACTGGCCACTGGCTGCTGGCTGGTGGCTGGTGGCCAGCGCGCGCGCTTATTTTGCCGCAGCCAGCGGCAATTTTGGTTGCCTTCTTTTTGTTGTTGCTGTTGTTGTTGTTGCTGTGTTTTTTTTCTCTGTCGTTTTGTAGCACACGGTCAGCTTGCCGGCCGGCAGAGAACTGCGGATGATTGGACGCAATTTGGCATTTAATAATACACATTTTATAATAATTTCCATAAGCGAATTTGCTGCACTTTCTGCCTGCGTGCGGAATTTCCGCCGGTGGCCGGAAAAACCCGCCGTGCTCGCGCCGCAAGTGACAGAAAACAACAACAACAACAAAAAAAAAACGAATTCATCATAAAAGGCAGGCGTGCAGGGCGTGCAGGGGAATTTCCGGCCGAAAACATGTGGCACCACATTTGCGTTACCTGCAACAGCAGCAACACCAGCAACACAGCTTAGCCCAGCAGCTCGGCAATTTTCCCACGCAGGTAGCGAGCGCGGCGACTGGCCAAACTCCGGCCGGACTGTGAAGCTTCTATCGATTCCATTAACAAGTTAAGAACTCAATTCAATCGCGCAGATTAAGCGATTTAAGTGGCAACAACATCATCAGCGGCAACAGCAATGCGATTATGATCGTGAAATCGACTAAATCGTCAGCTAAAAAGAAAATATTGCCTGCCAGCAGCAGCAGCAGCAGCAGCAGCACATGTGGCAGAACTTGAATCCGTGCAACATTCAGGCGATATCAAAGGCAAATTTTTCAACTTGGCAGGCCGCAGACGATGTCGACAACGTTCGCGTTGATGCAGGGGCAGGTTTAATAAGCAGGGGCAGCAACAGCAGCGATAGCCAAGAAGGTGTTGCTGCAACTGAAGTAGATAGATGGGCCGGCGATGGGCTGGAGCTGGTCCTGGCCATGTCGTGTTATTAATGTTTGATGTAATTAATGCGTAATTAAGATGGCCAGCAACTCCGGCTTGTTGGCCTGTTGCAGCTGCCGCAGTGGCTAGTTTTTAGCACTCGGATCAAATAATCACAAATGAACGCAAGCATTTCCGCTAAATGTTGGCCAAAATGCCATGAAAAACCATTGCTTTTGCCTGCCACGCCCACTGGGCAAGTTCAAAGTGTGCGTGCCGCCGACGCAAATTGCAGTCTTTAGGAAGGCAATGTGGCCAATAGAACGGTTAGTTGGTTAGACTAATGGAGCCGGCAATGTACCATGGGAAACACATAATGATTTCTCAAATATCTCATCTCGAATATCAATCAATTTCAATAAGCTGCGAGTATTTTTTGAATATTCATTAATCTTGGCCGCGTGCGCAACTGAACTGTTGAAGCGTTCTTCTCTCTCCCTCTAGCACATTGCAAACGTCATGTGGGCTGTGGGGTGGGGTGGAGTGGAGTGGAGTGTGGGGGGGGCTTTTAGTGGAGCAGAAGTTGGCCCGCGGCAATGCGTTTATGCGGGCAGAAATTAACAGCAAGGCAAAACAATTAGTGGCAACAACAACAGCAACACGCATCTTATCATTTATCTTAGCTGCTCTGGCTATTTATTTGGAATGTGCCGCAAGTGCCGCGAAAATTAACGCAAAATTTTATGCGGCTAATTGAGCGCGGCTTTTGGCCATAAACCCAGCTTTAAAGCCAAACTGGAGCTGTGAGCATAGCGCATATGCAAAAGCCTTTGCGAATAGTCCAAAATATTTAAAAAAAAATTTAAATTATTCCTTTTTTTGATTTTAAATAAAATATATGTGAAATTAAAGCTGAATTAAAAATTTAAAGCAACATTAAATTAGCTAAATAATTTCAAATTTTAGATTGCTGACAGTAAAATGAGCTCAAAAGTAGAATTGATTGATAAGATTGAATAATTCGAATACAAATTCAAATATTTCTATTTTTCTTCTGTTTTAAATAGCGTATTTCTGGTTCGGTGTTGCTTTGTGTGTGTGTGTGTGTGCTTTTATAATTTGCTAAACCTTTGCGATGGGGAAAGCGCCACCTGTGGGGCGTTCGGTTTGGCTTTGATATCGCCGACACAGATCTGAATCTCGACTAGACCTTATGAATGGCGTGCAATTTATGCATTTTGGGATGCATGGATAGCCCCAGATAGCTGGCGGATTATGTCACATCCGCTCGGCGAGTCCAAGACGGATGCGCTTTCAGTGTCTGGCCATTAAGATCGAGTGGTTAGCGCACTTGAGGCCCGCACTGAGAACAGTGGCTGTCATTGATGCGCGCAGAGTGTGTGTGTGCGAGTGTGTGTGTGTGTGTGTGTGTGTGTGTGTGCAATGCATCTCCATTAGCGCCACTTGAGGCAAACTTAGGTGTTGAGAGAGCTGCTGCATCTCTGATTTCCAAATGCGAATTACAGACGCTCGTTCGTGTGTACCAAGGCGATCCAAGACGGGGCAGAGGGAAAGGGGAAAGGGTGTAGAGGCAGGGCTAACAAGCATAATATTTTTGGCAAGGCGGCGATGATGACGAAGGCGACGACATCGACGTCTTCCTATTCTCGAAATGCTTTTCAGCTGCCCGTTGCTGTTGTTGCTGTTGCTGTTGTTGCTGTTGCTGCTGTCGGCGGGGCCAGAAATAGCCGTAAAACTCATAAACGGCTGGCGGCTGGCAGCGTTTGCTGCTGACTGTCGCGGGGCAAGTGGCGAGCGACGAGCAGCAGCGTGCGATGCCATTTGAAAATTTCATTTCGTTTCGTTATAATTTTCTATTTCCCGCATGCCAAACGGCCCCTAGGTACTGCTACCAATGTGGCCCCTCGAGAGAACCCCCTTAGCTGGTGCCCCCGAAGCCACCCCACCCCCCCACCTCCACTTTAGTGTAGTTGTTCATTTTGGTTTGTTGCGTCTAGCGCCGGCATTCATACTTAATTACCAAAAACGAAAAGTCGAAGACTCGTCCCAGTTGTCGTCCGTTGGATCTTCTCTGGCGTGACGCTAAATGAGAAGCGCCAAATACCAAAAAGAAAAAGAAAAAGAAAAAAAAAAGCAAATCTTCTGACCAGGTAGC
This sequence comes from Drosophila melanica, assembly GCA_004143765.1. Lineage (NCBI taxonomy): Eukaryota > Metazoa > Arthropoda > Insecta > Diptera > Drosophilidae > Drosophila > Drosophila melanica. The sequence goes on from SCDT01000299.1 coordinate 19,193, forward strand.
AGACACCAGGCCACAAATGATGAATTGTGGGTGCCGTTGAGTAAGTTTGTCTCTCTGCAACGTAGGCGTTGACCTAAAAAAAATAATGTCGGTCGCTATTGTTGCTTCTTCTGTTGCTGCGGTTGCTGGTGCTTTTTCCGCTTGTGCAATCGCTTGCTAAACATTCTGCGGCGACAAGTGCAACCAGAGTAGAGTGAAAATGAAACAGCTTAGCTGCAAAGTTTTCCCCCACTTGGCTGCTGTAAATGGAAACTCACAGTCAAGGTTTGTGGCAGAAGTTGCAATGAATTGATATATATACATATATATATATATGTATCTATCTGTAGTTATCGAAATGTATATTCTGGCGCTGTGACAAAACTTAAAACCGCAAATTGATTTTCAATGTTGCAGCAGGCATATATACGCATTATATAATATTGTGCCTGATTGCACCGATTGAAGGTGTTGCTGTCGTGACAGCAGCTATTGTTGTTGCTCGTCCGATTGCTTCTGGTCTACGCTTGGCGGCATTTCGAGCACTGCCAGTTTGTCTCCGCTTTTAACCAAAACAAACAACCAGCAGCAAACAGCAACAACAACAACAACAACAACCATCGATGCTGCTGCTGCTGGTAACGACGAGCACACAAAAGCAAATGATGTTTTATGAGCAGCTAATTTACTTAACACCTCTGCAGCAGCAACAACAGCAGCAACAGCAACAACAATAAAGATAAAGGGGCAACAAAATTCAACTATAATAGCTCATGCCAAAAACAAAAGCTGAAGCGAGCAAAAGAATATAAAACATTTATTTTTTTTTATTATTTATTTTTCACATGGCCTTTTTTTTGTTTTTTTGATTTGAAGTCAGATTTATTTGGCTACTGCTGCTGCTGCTGAGAAATGAAGCTAATGCGTGGGTGCAAATTGGACAATAATATTGACCAGTTAATTCATGAAAATACCGATTCATTCAAGTTCGGGAATCAATTTTAATTAGTTTTAAGCAGAGCGGAGCGTAAAGTTCCGGCTATCATCGTCGCACGGTGCGTATGATTAACGCACTTGAACCGGTTCGCATTTAAAAACCAAAAAAAAACATAAAACCGATTTAGTCTATTTATATATATCTTCAATATTGATTGGTTTCTTTTTTGGTTTTTTTTGTTGTTTTTTTATTGAAATCTGAAATCGATCTTCGGGCCAAGTTTGATTTGTTTGATTGATATGCAAATTTGGGGCGAAAAGTGAATGCTGTTGCGTGGGTGTTGTCAATTTCTAGGAGATTAGTATGCATTTGGTGCACGGCCACAATTTACAGTTCAACATTTGCCAATCAGCAAATGAATGAGAGCGAGAGCGAGAGCGAGATGGAGATGGAGTTGGAGGGGATGGAGAAAAAGAAAAGCAGATGCAAATTATTCGCTGCGTTGGCAAACAAAGAGTTGAACAAAAGCCGCAGCCGAAAGCAAAATAAATCAATCTCAAACGAAAAAGTAAATATCCTGTGTGTGTGTGTGTGAACCCCCCCGCCCGGCCCCCGGGCCCAGTTACGGACTCGTTCATTGATGAAGCTGAAAGGAACAATTGCAAACGCGGGGGCAGCACAAAAAGTAAATAAACAGAAGACGAGAAAAAAGAGAGAGATGGAGTGCGACTGCGACTGCGACTGCGAGAGAACAGCTGATTGCAGCTGATTTCTGATTTCAAACAAAATAAAAAACAAAAAAAGAAGAAGAAGAAGGGCTCTGCCACTCCTCCTCTGTGCTCTGTGTGCGACAGGCATGACGGAAGCCAAAGAAGAAGACGCAGCAGCAGCAAACGCAGCAGCAAAAAAATGAATTAAAAATCTAATTGCGACCGCGCTGAAACAAAGCAAAGACGAGCAAAAGACAATAAAACAACAAAAAAAAAAAAAGAATAAAAATAAAAAATGAAACGCGACAAGCGAGGGCGGCGAGGGTATCCACAGTTCAGCTTCACACACACACACACACACACACACACACACACATACATATATACAAATATATATATCGTTGAAGTCGAGATCTTGTTGGGCGCACTTAGTCGCGTTACAGACGCAAACGTCATGAACCGCAACGCAACAATAATTACAACAACAACAACAACAAGTTAGGAGTGAATACTCCAACCGCAAAGGTCGGCTGCAGATGCCAACGTCGACGACGAAGGCCAGAAGAAATGAGTTTTCAAAGTTTTTCCAAGTTGGGGAGCAGCACAAAATTAATGCGAATTTAATTAAAATGTGCAACTAGCAACGGCAGCAGCAGCTGCTGCTGCTGCTGCAACAGCAACAACAATCAATTCTAGAGCTGAGCTTTTCTTGTTACTCAGCCCAGCCGCCAAATTGTAGCAAAAGAAGAACCAAAAGAAGCAGCAACAACAACAACAGCAACAACAACAACAGCAGCAGCAGCAGCAGCAACTTGGCTACCGCCTGGATGCGAACCTGGCTGGAAAATTGCAATCGTCGGCGCATGTGCGACGGCTCCAACAGAGTGTGTTCGCGAGTGTGTGTGTGTGTGTCTGTGTGTGTGTGTGTGTTGCATAAAATTATTTCGGTCTGGTGGATATTAGCAGAGCGTGAAGTTGGCAAATAAGAAATTCAGCATAAAAAGGTAAATTTTCATTAAACAGCAACAAAAAAAAAAAATTAAAACTGAAAAAAGCGCAAAAAAAAAAGTGTGTAGAAAGAGGCGGTTACCACTTAGAGACAGTGTTGGGCAGAGGAAGAAAGAATGCAGCGATAAGATAGTGGTCAATACCCATTAATAATGCCAAATTAACAGCAAAGGCTTTAGGGTCGAAAGGAAAAACTATCCATCGAAGCTTAATTTAGCAATTTTGATAATTTATTGGTTGAAAAAACGAGCAAATCCCAAAAATATTTCTATAAAAAACTCTCGTGAAATTTAATATAGTATCTATATAATATTTTAGCTCTTTTTCAAATAAAACCTATCCAAATTTATTTTCTTTTCATTTTAAAATATTCGATATTACCTACAATAGATCGTTTTTGAAATCCCAAAAATATTTCTATATAAAACTCTCGTGAAATTTAATTTAATTTAATTCTATGTAATATTTTAGTTCTTTTTCAAATAAAACCTATCCAAAATTATTTGCTGTTAATGTTAAAATATTGCATATTTCCAACAATAGATCGTTTTTGAAACCGTTTTGAAAATATATATAGTCACGCTTAATATTTGTATATTCGATTTCGAAATGATCGTAAATTATTTAACTCACCATAAGTTTCGTTCACAGCCATTTGGACCGATTTGAGCACCGAGTTCGTCACACGGAGGGGCACTCCCAGTATGGAGAAGTTGCCGGGATTCGTTTGCTGGACAAACATCATGTAGGAGATATCGGAGGCCTGCTCCAGATCGTTGCTGCGCACCAGGCCGCGCGGCAACAGGCGCTCCCTGTAGATGTCGCACTCGCCGCTGTTGTTCCGCACTGCGAACTGCAGCCGGACGAGCAGCGGCAGCTGCATGTTCCGCTGCTGCTTGTACACGTGCTGCACCTTCATGGTGACCGAGAAGTTGGCCTGCCGATTGGCCGTCATCGAGATGACGACGCCCATGAAGACGGTGGGCGCCGCATACGCCAGCTGGGCGGGATCGCGGGCGGAACAGTAGCGATCGGGCCGCTGCTTGCTCCGATGCTTGCCGCGGTGTTTTCGACGCTGTTGATGGTGTTGCGGCTGCTGCTGACGTTGGCGTTGCTGCTGCTGTTGCTGATGCTGCTGCTGCTGCTGCTTCTGCTGTTGTTGTTGGCGCTGCAGTTGACGTTGCCGATGGCCGCCACCGGCGGGATGTTGCCGCTGGCCGCTGTTGCTGTTGCCAAAGTCGCGACGATTACGCGCCGTCTGCTCCTGGATGAGGCTGCTCTCTGGCAGCTCGTAGGACTCAATGAAATAGCGTTGCGGAGCTGGAACTGCTGCTGCTGCTGCTGCTGTTGCAACAGATGTTGCTTTGCTGCTGAGTTGTTGCTGCTGCTGTTGTTGGAGTGCATGGCGTCGCGATTTACTGCTCGCCATGCCATTGTATAATAAATTATTTATTTGACTATTTATTAGCGTATTTGGAACTTGTTGTTGTGACTGCTGCTGCGTTGTCACCGCAGCAATATGTTGCTGCTGCTGCTGGTGCTGGCGGTGCACAGCCGCATTGCTATTGCTGCCTGCGTCGAATACTGTTGCTGGCCTTAAATTAATGTTGCTAGTGCTACTAAGACTATTGCTGGGCCGTCGAAGCAGCCTACTTAAGATATTGTTGTCGATGTTGCTGCCGACGCTTTCACTGCTCCCGCTGCCATTGTCCGTTGTGTGCTGTTGTTGCTCTTGTGGCACCGCAATATAGTAGCTGCTTTCCTCTGATTCCCATGAACTTTGCTGCTGCTGCTGCTGCTGCTGTTGCTGTGTGAGTGTTGCTGCTGCCGCTGCGGCTGCTGTTGTCGCCGGCGCACATGTGATCAATAGCAACATGCAGCTGACGTAAATTGCGAGCGTTATCAATGGCATTAGTTGCGGTTGCTTTTTTAAACTCCATTTGCGCACATGTTGCGCATACATGGCGTCCTCCAAAATTGTTGTTGCTGTTGCCCTAGCTTTATTTACAAATCAACTATCGATTTCTGTCTATCGCTTATCGTTTGCTCGTCGCTGGTTGCTGCTGCTGCTGCTGCTTGCTAGTTGCTGCTTGCTAGTTGCTGTCTGCTCAATTGCTAGTTGCTGCTGCTTGCTAGTTGCTAGTTGCTGCTGCTGTTGCTGTTGCCGCTGTCTAATCCTGGCAAATGTTGCCGCCGTTGCGTCGTCGCTGTGCCTTGTCGTATTTTCGTTTATCCTGCAAATACTTTCGATAGTGTCGTAGCATTTTGAGCGACGGCAACAGAGAGACGCGACACGAGAGACACAGAGGCAGGGCGAGAGATAGATAGAGAGAGAGAGTGACAGTTAGATAGAGAGAGAGAGAGAGAGTGAGTGACACACACACAGAGAGTGATAGGGAGGGGGGAGAGACAGTCAATGTTTAACAATTTCTAGCATAATATTTATGAGCACTTTGAGAACTTTTTTGGCTGTTGCTGCTGTTTGTGTTGTTGCTGATGTTGTTGCTGCTGCTGTTGTTGTTGTTGCTGTTGCTGTTGCTGTTGTTCGTGTTGTTGCTGCTGCTGCTGTTGTTGCTGGTGACTCATTTTGGCCCGATCGTCTGCTTTGGCAATGCAAAAAATGTATACGTATTTCTTTAAATAAATAAATTGCTGCTTGCTTTTGTTATTGTTATTGTTATTGCTGTTGTTGTTCTTCTTATTGTTGTTGTTGTTGTTGTTTTATTATTGTTGCTGTTTTGCTTGTTCATTGATTCGTTGTGGCTGCATTTATGCTGTTTAGAATTATTCGATTAGATTTTATTCGCTGTTCGTTGCGTTCACGTTTCACTTGAGCGCTTTGGAGTCGACGCACTGAGCTGCGGCCACGCCCCCCTTGCTGCCCCCCCTTAAGCAGACGTAGACTTAAGGTCGTCGCGTGGCGTTTAGCTTAAAGTTTTCTGATTTTTGTTTTTATTTAAGTTAGTTCTTCTCTTTGTTTTTGTTGCTGTTGCTGCTGTTGCTGTTGCTGCTGTTGGTGTTGCTGCTGTTGCTTTGCGCGTTTTTCACGACGATTTTCACGCGCGCGCGTTTCGTGCGCGGCTCGTTCGCTGTTCGGCTGCCGTCGGCTGTTGGCTTCGTTTGTTCGTTTGGTTCGTGCGTGCGATGCGAGGTTCGTGTGGTTGTTGTTGTTGTTATTGGTGCTGTCGCTGTTGTAATTGTAATCCTCGCTGCTATCTGTGAGATACACTCTTTTCTTTTCGATAATGTTAATGTCTGTCTCGCCGTATACGCGATCTGTCTATATAGACGTAGTCGTAGTCGTAGTCGTAGTCGCTGCCTGATTCACTGCCGAGTGTTTTCTGGCACAGACACACACACACACACACAGACACACAAACACAGTAGTGATGGTGTCTCTGCTGTCGCTGATGACGATGATGATGTTGTTGATATAGCAGACACACAGACACACACGCACGTACACACACCCGACGAAGACAACACACACGTTTTCTAATTTTAGACAAAAGTAATTATAAAAGAAAAAAAGCAGAGCAGAGTGCGCCGCGCTCAGCTCATACGCATATATCTTCTACTCTGCCTAGATATATATATATATAAATAATATATATATATATATATAATATATATATTTATGCACACACACACGGCTGATCAATATAACTGTATCTGTGTGTTAGTCGCAGCAAGTACATATCTATATATATTGCACACGCACACACTAAATCGATTCCGATCGTTTTTTATATGCACATCTACATGGACACTATATATATATATATGAGCATGTATATATATATCTGTATATTTGTATATCAGCCGTAGACAGACGATGTCAGTTGTTTGCTGGACGGAGGAGACGATCTTGCCTATGGATTGCAGTTGCTGTTGTTGCAGGTTTTGTTGTTGTTGTTGTTGTTTGTGCAAAGTTTATTTTTCGTCACTTGACAAACTGTGCACCGCTGCCAGCCATATCAATCCATCCATCAATCAATCAATCAATCAATTAATCAATCGTAATTGAAACCGAAACCAAATTCAAAATGGAAATCGAAAGTCCTTTCGCGTTAATCGCTTTTTACGCCAACTGACGAAATTCTCGGATCGGATCGGATCGGATCGGATTTTCACTTGCACTCACAAAACGATTTTGATCGAATTGTTGCAAATAACAATTGTATCATTCATAAAGTCGCTCGACTTATTATTTTCTTTTTTTTATTTTCATTTAATCTTTTTATTTTGCCGTATCAAATTTTTGGTTTTTGTTGTTTTTTTTGTGTTTCACTCCACCAAAAAAAAAAAAAATTTTAAATTCAATTTGAAATCCACATACACACGCAGCCTCAGTGTCTCGGTCTGCAGTTGGCTCGACTCAATATTTTTATCAATGCTCCTCGGTTTGTTTCGGTCTCTGAAATGTTTTTGTATCTTTCGCCGTTTTTTTTTTTTTTTTTTTTTTTACGCGCGTATCTGACCGTTGCCGTGGACTGTTTGCCGCCGACTGAACCAACACGTAACTCAACACGTAAACGCTTACGTTGCGCTGCAAATCGAACCGCCAAGCATCGAACCGAACATATACAAGATCGTTAGCAGGTTGCACAGCTGCTATAAATCGTTACATTCGCGATAGCTAAGGTCCGACAATCTATTGCCATAATTGCCCAAATTAAAATTGAAGGTTATTGCAGCCATTTAGAAGAAAACTAATTGAAAAAACTGTGCAGTAAAATAACCAAATTTCAAACTTAACATAACATAAATATGTTGTACTCAAAATCGATATGTTATACTCAAAATGGCACTGTTAGGCTGTTAAGCACTACATGCAAATGGCTCGAGTTCGAGTTCGATGGCGTGAAGTTGCGTGAGGCATCCGCCTCATACGTGTATAATATGCTGCCAACAATATTCAAATTCAATTTTACAATTTGCGCGAAACTTTTTTAAAAAATGTTTTATAAGGAAATATTTAAAAAAAATATATATTTATTTTTTATTATATTCTATTCAATATTATGTGTGATCATAAATGTTTGTAACACAGGAAAATGCAAAATTCGCTTATTTAAGTAAGTTATTAAATGTGCTTAAAAAGTAAAACAAGTTACGTAACGGAATGAAGTCCTATGAGTGACGTCACACTCTCAATTTGCTCTCAACTTATAGCCAGATATTAAAAATCTATTACTTACTTATTTTGCTTGCTTTTAGTGTGTTTTATTATTGGCTTAAGGGCCAGATTTTCAATGCATACAGGACTCGAGAGCTTAACTGTTTTTCCTATCTGAGTAATCAGTACGACTATTAATTGCTCTATATGGCATGGACACTGTGAATTTCTCAAATTGAATTTCGCTCTCACGACTCGACCACACACTTGATTCGCTTTCCTTTCCCAATTGAATTGATTTGCGCGAATTTTTCGCCATTTATACGCTTTCAAAATATTCAGCGATATTCGCTGATAAGATATCTTACTCAGCTTTGCTTGTTTATAAACATAATAATAATAAAAAAGAGCGGATAGTGTTGATTCTTAGCGTAAGTTTAAATATTGAGGCGGAAGTTACGATTCATATTAGTAACATTAGATAAGAAAAATAATTGATTTAATCGCAAGGCATAATCAAAATCCAAAAATATAAATATATATTTAGCTAAATCAGAAAGAGAGAGAGAGAGCGAGAGAGAGACAGACAGACACACACAGAGCTAAACAGTTGTTTACAGCTGGGGCTGGGAGCCCAGCTTTTTCCCATGATTATTTGCTTTATTGTCAAATGTCAAGCCAACAACAGGAGAAGGAGACCAAGTCATCAGGTGAAGCTGTCGGCGGTTGGAAGTCGTGTAAACTTAACGTTTTTACCAGTTGCTGTTAATGCTGTTATTGTTGTTATTATAATTGTTGCTGCTGTTGTTGCTGTTGTTGTCAAACAAAGCTTCCACTTGTTCTACGCAGCGCGCATAACAATAAAAGATGTGTGGGCAAGGGGAAAATAAAAAGCGAACCACAAAAAACAAAAAAAAAATAAAAAAAATTGTCGTCGCCCCAGCGCTGGTGACAAGTGCGGCAATTGTAAGAAAACCTGAAGTCAACGCTGGCGCTCCATAAGCCAGGCCCAGAAAGAAGAAGAAAAAAAAAAATGACAAAAAACAACAAAAAAAAAAAAAAATAATGCGGACCGGCCTCTGCGCTAGGGTGGTTCCAAGCTTCAACTCGGCCAACTGGCGTTCTGACCCGGCCAAGGTTATATTGAAATTGACCAAGACAATTCGAAGTGAACTCACCTCCAAATTTGTTTGGCAATGCTCAACTTTCCCAGCCCAATAATGCATTGATAAATAAATGGCGACCATTACTTATCGATGAGGCCGTGAATGGCCCGTGAATGAATGAATGAATTTTGAGTTACGCGCTAAATAATTGTGTGCTTATCTTATCGGGCATTTCGGGCGAGGTGGAAGTGGGAGCCTCCGTTGGGGAAATGCAATCGGAAATGTGTGTGGAACTGTTGCTGCCGCAGCAGCAGCAGAACCTGTCGTTGCCGGGCGCAGTTCAAACAGGTAGACAGACGGACGGACAGACAGACGGACAGACTGAATGAATGAATAAATGAATGAATGAATGAATGTTTGAAAAGCTGCAAACAGTGAACTCGGCAACAACAATCAGACAGCATTGTTTGCACCGTGAGCTGGGAATCAACTGCTCTGCATCTGAGTTGCGGAAGTGCAGGAAATACTCGAACTCTGGTGGACCTCAAATTCAAAGTCCCGACAGGGGCAGGGGTAGGGAGTTGGTGATGATGATGGAGACAGAACCTGGCACACAGCGGTAGACAGTAGAGAACAGCTGCCAAGCGCAGCGTCATTGCATCATCAACAAACACACACACACACACACACACATACACCAATAAACTAGAACAACAATAACAACAGTTAAAACGCACCACTGAAAACCCACAACAATAACAAACGTATAAAAACAAATTTTCCAAAAGCAATTTTGAAATGCGCGCAGGCGCAAACGACGCCGACGTCGCCGTCGGCGTCGACGTCAACTAAAGAAAATAATGAAAATTAAATGGCTAAAAGCAAAACACAAGCAAACCAACAACAAGTTCTCTGCCACATTTTGTTGGTAAGCACTTGAATGCCATAACAAAAATAAATACAGAAACTACACAAATGATTGTGTAATTTTCCTAAATGACTTTTCACACAAACACAAACACACACACAAACACACACACACACACACACTTACAAAGAGACAGGCGGTAAAGGGCGTGTTTGTGGGTGGCTAAGATGAGAATATGAGAATCACTTGAATCAGATCACGAACTGAACTAATTTGAACTAATTTCTAAAATTAGTTCAAGCTAAATGTGAAATAAGTTCAACTTTGTATTTTGATCAGATTAAAATAAAGAAATCAAGTAGAATCAATTGGAACTATATATATACAAATAATTATGTAATTTAGTTTTTAGCAGATATCGCAAATATTAAATTTATCATAATTGTGTGGATAAACTTGTTTGATTGACATTAGTTGATCAGTTGATCAGTTAATGTTATGTCTTTGACCGTTGACTCAATAATATCTTTATAATGATATCATATCTGATGTTAGTCATCCGATATGAATCTAGCGGCAACTCTGTGGTATCATCAAAGTTTCCGATCGCAGAATATTCGCATTTGCAATGTTTGTTGCGATTAGTTTAGTTTGGATTTGATAAAGAGTGCAAACATTCGCTGGATGCGTGATTGGTTACTCAACGGAAGCACCGAGAGAAGGTGTCTGCTAATGTATATCTGTCTCTATCTAACCATCTCTCTTGCTGTTGTTGTTGTTGTGTGTAATTACAATGGAAAGTAAATGAGATTCAAATTTGTTTGCTGCTGCTGCTGCTGCTGCTGCTGCACTTGCTCTTGAATGCATCTCGCGTAATTCAAGACAGTCAAGCCGTGCTCCGCCTACCCGCTGCCCGCTACCCCTCCCTGCTCACCACCTCTGTCACTTTTTGTTGGCCGTCTCCGGATGCCACCCTTGCGATCATCAGCCAGAGCCACTAAATTGTGTTAAAAACTTGCCAGCCAGAAGTACAGAACGCAGAAACCTCAAGATCTGAGCGAACAGATAAGCTCTGCGGCAGGGGCGCGAGAAGAGAACGGAACGGAACGGAACGGTTTGGTTCGGAACGAGGCCGAACTGAACCCAGTTTTGTTTGGTCGGTGCAATCTTCCGCATTATGAGTAGCAGGCAAGCCAAGGAAATGGAAATGAAAATGCACTTGGCTTACACCAGAAGCAGCAGCAGCAGCAGCAGCAGCAGCAGCAGCAGCCACTGAGGCAGCATTCGGGGAGGGGCAGGCCATTCAGGTTGTTAGCGGCGACATGTGGTTCGGGGTCTGGCTTTAACTGTGCCTCTGGGCCCGGGCCCGGGCCTGAGACTAACGCTGGCTCTGTTACTGAGCTCGGGCTCTAATTTCAATTGGGTTTCGTGGTCGTGGAAATTATTCAACAGTGCTAAGTACGCTCTCAGCTCAACTCTGAGACAGGGCAATGGGAGTGGGACTGCGACGGCGACGGCGACTGCGACTGCGACTGGGGACTGGAACTGAAACTGCAGGGCACCCACGCGTGACGTGACTCTTTGGTTTGACTTTCTGTACCTACCTGTACCTGAGCCGCTTCCGTAAAAAGTTGCCGCCGTTTGCCCTTACCCCATACCCATACTTATACCCATGCCCATGCCCATACCCCTTCCCCTGATGCGGCTTTAGGGACTTACCCCCACCCACCCCCGTATACCCCGTCTTTGGTCCGACCGGCTGCCGTCCACTTGCGGTTGCCGCTCTTCAAGTGCATTGAAGCAAACTGAAGGCTATTTTTCAACTTCAAATGTTTGCTAAATGACTTTTGATGATTTGTGGCGAGCCGAGCCAACGGGGGTTGAGCCCCGGGTCGAGCGCAAAATAAATTAATGAACGTATTTACTTAATTTTCACTCGTCCCAAAGTGTTGACTTGGCGTCTAATTAGCTCATCGATGGAGCATGCCGCCGCCACCAACCATCAGCTAAAGACCGTTCCGAATTGAATACGTTCAAGCGACATTCCAACTGAGTAGAACCGATCTGGGATTATACAGAAAACAAACAAACTTTGGTTTTTTCTAATACAACATTATTAGCCCCAATCTCTTCCCTTTTGCAGTTAGCTATTGAGTCCAGTGACGTCGTATTCTTCCGGCAAGTAATGTCACAATTTCCTCGAAATTTAAAAAAATTCACATGAAAAAGTGATTAACTTGTGATTGACAATATCTTATCAATATCGCATTGAGTGCCACACTCAGGCACACTTTCACTCTAGGGTGGCCCGACGCGTGCTTGATCGCAGTGACTAATAAAGAATCTATATAAGTATATGATTTTTTAATCAGCTGTTGTTGTGATAATGAAATGTCTGACGAGTGAAATGCTAAAAATTTTTGGCAAAACGTTTTTGTTGTTGGTTGTTAAAATGAAGGCAGGACGGCAACACGTGCATTGCAGATAATCAGCATCGTGTCTAGGCCTTAAAATAAACTCCATGTAATTAGCCCCGGCAAGAGTCGACCCTCTACCCTAAACATTTGCCAACGGGCATAACAACTATGCGAGTAGGTTTGTATTCATAAAGAAATTACTTTAAATAATTAATATATATTTCAAGTTAAGTTCGAAACTAGCTAAAAATTACAGTATTTTTTGGAAATATTCTTTAAAACTAAAGAAATTTTATTATTTAGACTCAATTATCATTATTTGCTTTTGTTAGTCAGCAACTTTAACTTTGGAATGTTTTACTCCGGATATGCTTCACACTTAGTCATAGTTAGAGCAATTATAATTTGTTGTAATATAATTAAAAAAAATTGTTGTGCTTCCAGTCGCTGTGCTGTGCCCCGTCTGGAGCAAAAATAGCCAAAAACCGTCGCGAGTCGCGACAGGCGATGGATGGGCTATAAATAAGCGGGCCGCAGACGGAACCGCACAGAAGTGGGAACCCGACTGCAGTTGCGAGAGAGAGAGAGAGAGTTTAAAGCCAAAGCATATAGAATACAGCATACAGCATATATAGCATATATAGCATATAGCATAGGGCATATAGATTACGACTGACTCACCAGCTGTGGAAATGCTCGACTAATATTTCAATTAGGCAAACCGCTCGTAGCGAGAAAAAAACAAAAAAAAAAAAAACGAAAAAAAAACTGGACAAAATCTAAAAGCAATAGCCAAGCTGATGACATGCCCAACGTTAATAAAAAGCGGCAGAAATGTGCCGGAGCCGGGCTGAAATAAATTCCATTGGACCCTAGGTGGTCGAATATTTTAACACTACCGGGCACAGGCCGGCGAACAACAGGAACAGCGGCCAGCTGAAACCTCGGCCAACTAAGCCGAGTAGAGACAGTGGCAATCTGTGGCGCTGGCGTCTGCCTTTTAATGTAGAAAACTAGTCGAGGCGCATAATTTACGACAGCGTCTGCCAAGGATCCACTGGACACCAGCGGGTGCCAGCGGGGGCTACGCGGGGGCGGTGCAGCCGCTGCTTGAACCACGGCGTTGACTTGACTTATCAATTTCACGGGAATCCAATCGATTTTTATATGAGAGCGCGCAGATAAACCGCAAAAATCAAGCAATAAAATCGCATCAAAAAAAACCAAACAAAACAAAACAACAACAAAACAACTAAAGCGAGGCAGCAGCAGCAGCAGCAGCAGCGACAGCGGCAACACAGTGCAAAATGAAGAGCAGCCACAGAGGCTGACACTGAGACTGCGGCTAAGACTGAGGCTGCGACTGCGACTGTGGCTGTAGCTTTGGCTGGGACGGAGAGAGAGAGGGACAGAGACAGAGAGAGGTACAGGGACAGGAGACAGCGAGAGGCAAAAGGAAAATACCAAAACGGCAATAAATGGTGTTGATATCCCGCGAAGCGTGTGAAGACGCTAACGATGCCGCCAAAACTTGTTAACCACAAAAATTATTGCATGAGATGAAATAAATTAAGGTGGCGGCGTCGACTGCAGCAGCAGCAGCGGTCGCAGCAGCAGCAGCAGTCGCAGCAGCAGCAGCGATCCCAGTCCAGCCAAACTATTCACATTGCTTCCTATTGCTCGCATCCTTGCGCCGACGGCGACGGCGACGGCGACGGCCAATCCAGCCAGGCGTTCAGGCCGCCAGTGGCGACGTCGTCTCCACCATTTGCGTATCCAACGTGGCCAGCAGCGTCGTCGTCGTCGTCGTCATCGTCTGCTGCTGCTGCTGCCGCCTTTGTTGCTGTTGTTGCCTGTTGTGGTGTGTGTACTTTTGGTGAAATGAAATGACAGACACGGCCCAAGATGCAAATTTACCTATGGAATGCTGATCAGACTATAAAGAATCTGGAGCACACTACCAACCAGCAGGCAACACAATTTGGCTAAGCTGTAAAGCAATCTCTTGGCCGACTTTTCAATCATCTTTTTTTTTATTATATTATATAGTCGTTTTGTGTATCAAAAAATTCAACTTTAAACCTATTTAGGCTTTGTTTTCTGCAAGAAAATAGGAATTCCATCCTTTGAAAGTTAGCTTTCATTAGATCCCACGAAACTTTGCTATCTCTTTCTTAGATAATGACTTCATTCAAGTTTTCTTTGTTGACATATAATATCTATATACTATATAGTCATTCTGTGTATCAAAGTCAGTTTACACCTGGCCTAAACTTAAAGCCTACTTAGCCCTTGTTTTTTTGCCAGAAAATGGGAATTCCATCCTAGGAAGTTACCTGTCTTTGACTTATAGCGTTACTAGATCCCAAGAAACTTTGCTTTTTTTTTATTTTCTTTTCTTCTTCTTTTTCTAAGAGTACATTCTAAGGATAAGAAACTTTACTTTCTTTTCCTTATAGGGTTACTACATCCTGCGAATCCTAAGGAGCTATTTTTTTTTTAGATGATCCTTAAGGTTCCTCAAAGAACTTTCCTTCTTTTAAAGATTCACTATAATTGAAACCTTTTTTTATGTGGCAGACTTATCTTATGATTGACCTTCAATTGATATTCCTTAACACAAAATATACCTAATTCCGGTTGGCATCATTATGCCCTATGCCCTGCATGGGTAGCGCATATTTGCAGTCGCTGCAACCGGATTGCTACACATATGGGAACATTTGCACTGGCCAACGTAAAGCTCTTTCAGCACTCTGTTCTGGCTCTGCTGGGGGCCCTCCCCAAGCCCCCGCAGACGGCCGCCCCCTCTCGAGTGCTGTTGTTGCACTCTCACAGCAGTCGCCTGTCTCTCGCCGCCGCTCTCCCCTCCCTCCCTCTGCTCCCCCCCGCACTCCGCGGCCACCCCTTTGCCTTGGCGGCGCTGCCGTTTTAGCAACATTGCAATCATCTGAAAATTCCATTCCAATCAAATTAAAAACTGGCGTCTACCTTTTTATCATTTTCTTATCAGATCTCAAGATCTGCCGCAGCGATGCCTTCTGCTGTGCGCCTTTTGTGTGTGTGTGAGTGTGTGTGTGTGTGTGTGTGTGTGTGTGTGTGTTTGTGGATGGGGTCTGCAGCTCTGGCAGCGACTCTGGCACTGGCACTGGCACTGGCTCAGACTGGGTACTCGGGCGGCGGCCGCGGGATCTGGTGCGACTCTTTTTGTTGCTGTTTTCGTTTTTTATATAATAAGCAGATCTTTGTCCCAAAGAAACCGTGGCCATAATATATCAATATAAACGCATACACACACACACACACACACACACACACACACACACCAATACAGACTGAAGTACACATAAGATTGGCCCGTGAGCGCCTGGGAAGCAAAGCACATTCATGGCTCGGAGCTGGAGCTGGAGCTGGAGCTGAAGCTGAAGCTGAAGCTGGACATTGACTTCAATTTCAACTTCAGCTTGAGCGCTTTGGTGCGCTGCTGGACGGCTGCGGGGGCGACGCTGGCGGGAACCAGGCAAATGCGGCGGTGACGGCGACGATGCGAACGACGATGAAATCCATTAGTTTTGCACCTTTGCAACATGTTGCAGCGTCGCCGTTGCCGTTGCCGTCGCCGTCGCAGAGTCGCCAAAATGTTGTTGGCCGCAAATTGGTAAAAATTAACACGCCGCTTTGCTCTTGACCAAAAACGGTCACCACGAAGCCCATTTTGCTTTTAGGCGTCTGTCGCCAAAATTCCTTTCATGACAAGATCTCCCCATCAGTCCAAAACCAACCGAACTCCCCTTCCACCTCACCAAGCCGCCATCCTACTTCATTTTTTTGGTTTTTTTTTTGGTTTTTTTTTGGTTTTTTTTTAACCATTGGCCATCTCATACTTCAATTTAATAAATTAATTGGCTTTGTGTCGGCTTCGGTTCGTTTTCCATTTTCGGGGACGGGGCGACGGCGTCGTTTTGCCGAGTTGATTTGTTTTTTTTTTTTGCTTTCGTAATTCGTTTTTGAATTTTGGGATTTGTGCAAATGTGCACCAAATATCTGAAATCAGCTGCTGCTAGAATTGTTGTTTCTGTTTAAACCAAAAAAACGAAACCAAAAACGTTCGCGTCCACACGCATTCCTTGGGCATTCTGGGTTCCAGTTGATTGGGGCTGCCTGTTTATTATCTTAGGTGTTAATGATTTCATTTTTGGCCACCCAATTGCCTCGGCATGCCTCGCTGATCGTTCGTTATCTGCGCCGCTGCGCATGCGCAGGTCCCATACTCAGACTCAGTCTCAGTCTCGAGTCTCAGTCTCGAGTCTCGAGTCTCTGTCTCAGCCTCGTGCGTCGTCTTCGTCTCCGTCTTGATCTTCGTTTTCGTCCTCGCCTCGGCTTATCGCTTTAATCTCTTCTGACAGTGATTATTGCTGTTTGCGGATTGTGCAATTGATGTGCGAACTTCGACACCGTCTAAAGAACGAATAACAAAAACAAAAAAAAAAAATACAAAATAAATAAAAAGGGCGGCCTGAATGCGATTGCGAATGCGAACGAGAACCAGAACGAAATTGAGCCCCAAGATCGAGACCTCTACCATCTCGGCTGTCAGCGCCAGGCAGCTTTTGCAGTCTCTATTTACAGCAGGGCGGCTCGCTTTTAGCACCCAAATATGATGTCATGGCCGCGGCCCGAGGGCCGTCTCAGGATTTCGCTGGACGCCCGACTCCCGACTCCAACTTGGACTCCAACTCTGGCTCAGTCTGGCAGTCTCAGCTGGGCTCTGCCGCTGTAAGTCGAAACCCCAAAAAGGGCAATTTTTGAAATCATACGCCAAACATGGCGCGACATAACTGCAGAGTTGCGAGCTGGGAAGCTGGGTAGCTGGGTAGCTTCCCAGCTAGCTGGCCGATGCCAGAGTCCAGGGAGCTGAGCATTGTTCTTTGCACTGTCGCTTTCGCACTTCACAAAGGGATAGAGTTCAATTTGGTTTTGCGTCTGCATTCGAAACAAAAGACTTAAGCAACGAACTTGGCTTTTGCTTTTCACATTTTGTGTGTTTTTTTTTGTATTTATTTATTTTTTTATTTTATTTTTTTCGCTTGCTGCCTGCAACCAAACTGCTGCTGCTGCTGCAGTGAGAGTATTTTGGACCAAAAAGGTGTCGCTGATTGTCTTTTAAGAGACGGCATCGGCGGCGCCGCCATCGCCAGGGCGCGTTGACAGTTGTTGTGATTGTGATTGTTGTTGTTGTTGTTGTTATTGTTGTTGCCGTTTTGGCCGCGGCGACTGCGACTGCGACTTTGGCAGCGGCTTGCATTGTTGTTGCCGTCTGGAATGTGGCCGTCGCCTCCTTATGCCGGTGCATTCAATCGAATTCAATTGTTTTTGGCAGTCGCACCGAAAAAACCAAGCAAAAATTGCAAAACAGCCGGCCGCATTCCCACACAGATCAACGCCGAGAGCCCAGAGATCCCAGAGAATCGAGAACCGAGCAGGGGCGGTGCTGCTGCTGCCGCTGCTGCTGCTGCTGCTGCTGCTGCTGCTGCTGCTGCTCAGCCAAACAGCCAGCACCATCCACCCAGAAGTGAGAAGCGATATCTGTGTTTTCATCGCTTTTTATATATACACAAATATATATATATATATATATATATATATTTATATACATTTATTTTATTTTATTTTTTTCGCTTGTTGCCTGTGTAAAATTGCGCCTGCCGCGGTAGCTGCCATAATCAGGCTGACCATCCTCCAAAGCTGGCGCTAAAACCTCAAGCGATAATCGCGCATCAATTCGTTTTATAATGATGACGACGACGACGACGAGCACACAGCAGCAGCGCCGACGGACTCCGAGTTGGATGAATCCACAGCCACGATGCCGGTGGCAAGTTTATCTAACGCTGGCGATCTCCATGCCCAGCGCCAAGTGTGAGCTGAGCCAATTGGTTGCCGCTGCTCGCAGTTTGCAGCTCTCCCTCTTTGGGGACCTTGAGCAGTTTAGAATCTGGCCTGGACCGCCACTATATGCTATCCCACCAAAGGCACATTCACTTTTCATTACAGCTTACATTTTTATAAGCCCAAAATTTAGCTAGTTTCAAATATGTTTCGAAATTTGTTAATATTGTTTATGCATTGAGATTTTGTTCGAGCTTAAATCAGATAATTTAAACTTCAAAAAATTTTTTAATTTATCAATAAAATATGACTCTGTTCAGAATTGGGTTCGATTTTGTTGTTTTAAAGTTGCATTTTAGTTGCAAGTCCAAATAATATTCTTTAATATTCTTCTTTTCAAAATCATTTGCCATAAAGTGAAATCAGGCTTCGGTGCGACAAGAATAAATTCTTTTTTATGCTGCCTGTTGTTGTTGTTTTTGTTGTTGTTGCGTCATTAAAAGTTGCCGGCCTCAGTGGCCAGCCAGGCAGACAGGCCGGCAACCAGTCCGCGTTCGCCTCCGAACAGCAGCAGCTCCGTCTGCCTGCCGCTGCGGCAATAGAAATCATTAGCAGCATCAACAGCAGCATCAGCATCAACAGCAGCAACTGCGGCAGCAACTGCGGCAATGGCGGTGGCCTCTTCGCGTTGCTATCTAATCTGCGGTTTCGGGGGCTGCGCTGGCGCTTGCGTTGGTTACCTCTTGATTTCTGTTGATTTAAACCGCTGATTACTAATTTTATTAATTTTTTCAACCGACCGGCAACTGTGGCTCTGGGCTATTGAATGTTTGTATCGTTGTTGCTGTTGTTGTTGTTGTTTTTGTTGTTGTTGTTGTGGATGCGTTCACTGTGGCCATGGCTGGCTGCGGCTCCTTAGGTGCTGTTGTCGCTTTTGATTTAGTTGATGTCTTTATGAAGCATTTGAAATACGACACTTTATTTAATTTGGGCAGCAGCCGAACTGCAGATTCTGAAATTAAAAGTGATTTCATTTAACGGTAAGCCAAACCAGAGGCGCCTTTTGAAGTGGCATCGAATGATTATTAAGACGCCGTTGCAATCGACTTTGGACGCATTCCGAACAGCCGAGAACATTAAACAGCTTATAGAGCAACAGCAACAACAGCAGCAACAACAGCAGCAGGCAGCTGCTGTTCAGGCCAGAGCAGGCAGGCAAGGTTGAGTCTTAACCCCATGATGACCGACAAACGGTGTTAATCAGATCATTTACACAAACGACACGCACGTTCACGTTAACATCCACATCAGCAGCAACAGCAACAGCAACAGCAACAGCAGCAGCAGCTGCCCTGACCCTGACCTACAAGTGGGAAGCAGCAAGAGAAAACCATCATCAACACCACCGGCTCAGGTCTGGCTAATAGAAATGCCCAAATAGAAAAACCAAAAAAAAAAAAACAAAACGAGAACTCAAACCCAATCCGCACTCGCATCCACTAAATATGAATCAATGTCAGGACGAAGCGTGCGGCACAAAGGCGCAGCTTGCGGGGCGTCCTGCCAGGACATCAGTGTCTAGGCTACCGAAACGGCACGGAGAGACAAATTGAATGCAAACAACAACAACAGCAACAGCAACAACAACAACAACAACAAACAACAACAAACAACCAACTAATTCCAAGAACACACACAGCAGACAAGCAGCAGAAAGAGGAAGCAGCCCAAACGGAGACTCAATGAATGAAAATAAGGTTTAAAACAAGTAAAAACGTTGCAGTCGGGTGTAACCGACGGCCCAACACTCTTTTACAACTGGTATAACAGATTAAAAGAGTCGAAAACGATTGTAATAATTTTATTTTGGAAAATAAATCGAACTTTAAACTTAAAATTGTCTGTCAATTTGATAGATCATTGATCAAATTAGTGTTTTCTTGATATTAAACAAAATGCGGCTAATTAGCTTAGATTTGCCACGCCCCTTGTGGGCGTATTCTCAGAATCTTAACACCTACTCTCGCTCAGATATACACAAGTATATATTCCAAGTTTGAAGTCATTTAGAGAAACGGGCAAACCTAATATGCTCGTTTCGATTCGTAAACAAGCGTAAGAAAAATAATGAAAACCGAAATGAAAGAACTCAGATCGTGTATGCAATATCAGCGGATAATTGAGCCTAATAGGATTTTAAGTGCACACACACACACAGACAGACAGACAGACAGACAGACAGACAGACAGACAGGCAGACAGACAGACAGACAGACAAACAGTGTGTGCTCCCACTGTGCCTAAGAATTGAGAGTCTTAGGAAGCTGTGCTTGTGTGTGTGTAGTATGTGTGTGTGTGTGTGTGTGCGAGGAGTGCGCGAGGATAACGGCTGACGGCTGTAGCGTTGAGGCGAAATCCGTTCCGGTCATTAAACGTACCGCCCTAGCCAAATGGTGCCAGGTTCCAGTTGCCTCGGGCCTCAGGTTTCTAGGCTCCAGACAGCGCTGCCAACGTCTGCATGAGTCAGCTGACTTTTGTGTGTGTGTGTTCGTGTGTGTGTGTGTTTTACCGCCGAGGTAAATTGTGCGTGTTGCGGCATGAAAATATCACAGGAGAGGAGGAGAGCGAGCCAGCCAGGAAGGAAGGGCGGACGGGCGAGTGTGCGCACAGATAAACAGGAAGAATGACCTGCTGCTTGGGCAACAATGAGCCAGCCGCACGGCGCGTCGTCAACGGACAGAGAGACCATAGCCAGGGCCATGGACAGGGCTCTAAGCCCAAACCGAAACCCAAACCCAAACTCATTGCGCCAGCAGCGACAACGACGTCGGCTTATGACGCTCACACAGAGTCAGACAATTAGCGAGGACAATGAGATTGAGATGCAGACGAGCGGCTTTTGTGCCCCTCACCCTTAATAGCAAACCGATGTGTGTGTGTGTGTGAAAGTATGTGTGTGTTTGTGTGTTGTTTGTGTGTGTTCCGGCAACGGAAGCGAGCACCACACACACAGCAACTACTAGATAAAGTTGTCAGCTGATCTTTGGCCAGATGAAATTATGAGGTAGCACACACACACACACACACACACACACACACACTCATACAGACCCACACACATATGGGGTTGGGGGCGTGGCATGTGTAGTCATTACCCGACTACCGAATGATGCGGCAAACTTGCAGCAAGCGATGTTAATTGAAGAACCCCAAGAAGCATAAGAAGAAGACAATGAAGGAGAAGAAGAAGAAGAACTGTGCTCAACAGGGGCACAAGCGCAAAACGCAACAATGCCGCCGCCAAAGAGCAGTCGAGGGAGATTTATAGTCTAAGCTCGACAATGATCAAGTGAAATTTCAGAAATGCCCAGACAGACATAACCCCAAAAATACAAACGGGAGACATTCAATCAAACCAAAATCCATGATGAACTGCCTTGGGTCTAATCCAATTGAAATCGAAATTGAATTCGTATTCGGATTCGGAATCAGAAACAGAAACGGATTCGGATTCGCGAGCCAAGTTGATGGCTGAAACAAAAGAAATTCCAGACAAGTTTTGCGCTAAATTTATGCAGATGATTTATGTATAAATCATCGGCACAAACGAGCCAAATGACTCAGAACTGTTGGCCATTAACGTGGGCCAATCCAATTGGACTCGAAAATGAGGCGAACTTTACGAGCGGCAGCAAACACATCGAAGGCAACTATGCGGATAGTTTTTACTTATATGCCGCCGACGACAATGTAGTGTCGAACCAAACAACTCAATTAGGCAAAAACACACACACACACATATACACACACACTCTCTCTCTCTCTCTCTCTCTTTCACTCTCTCTCTCTCTCTGCGTGTCTCTGCATGCCAAGCTCATAAAATTTAATGACAACGCTTAATTATAAAATCAATAAGAGACGCCGCACACGCCGATCACTTGACGCAAAGAGCGGAGCAGAGGAGCGGACAACGGACAGCGGCAAAGGTTGAGATTGAGATTGGGCTGAGGTTGAGGTAGGGAAGCGTCCCGCGCAGATCCTCGCCGGCCATAAGTTTGTCAATTTATATGCCCAGAGTCGAGTCGAGAAAACAGAAAACAGAAATCACGTTAAGCGCAATAAAAAGCGCGAAACATTTTAACGCGTCGCGGCGATAAAGTATCTGAAAACATTGCCCCGACAATGTCCAATTGGGGCGCTAAGCCCCTCGACGCGAATTATCTTAAGTAGCGTTGAGTGGCCACCCCGATGCGAACCGAGATGCGAGATGCGATCCGATCCGATCCGAACCGATAATTTGATGAAATGATGTCTCAATTAACTCAACTCACAATAAACAAAGCACAAAACATATATATAGATATATATTGATAGATATATATATATATAATGTGTATATGCACTTAGGGCGGTTATTTAAGGAATTGCGTGTGAATTATCGTGTGGCAAATGCTTTGATAACCAAAGGTTTTTCACATTTTCCAACCCTCAATGGATTAAATTTTTGAAAAAAAAAAAAAAATATTTTGCCAATTCATTATGCGCGCTGTCCAAATATTATTGAATTGAGAGAGAGAGAGAGAGAGAGAGAGAGATCCTTTTAGAGGGGGTTGCTTAGGCAGTTTTTTTTTTATTTTTGTAAAATTTCCATGCATAAATCGTGAACGTTAACGTAATTAAATTAAAACGCACAACAAATGAGCGAAATCCAACAAAGGCCAAACAATAATAAATAATGACAACAATAATGACAAAGAAAGAAAAAAAAATGAGAACGAAAGGAGGCAGCAGCAGCAGGCACAAAGCAAAACAGGCAAAGATTAAGGCAGAGACAAGGAATAGGGTACCAACGGGAAGGTACCTTGAGCAGCAGCTGTCGCAATTTGTTGTGCGCACACAATGGAGGACACGCGGGCACACTTCCCGAGTGACCTTTTTGGCAGGAGCCACAGCCAGCAGTCCTGGCTGGCTGACTGACTGACTGGAGCTGGACTGGAGAACGCCACATGCGCCACGTGCTAAGTCGTTGATCCTGCCAATGCCAAGGCGAAAGGCAATGAAACAGAATCGAACAACAGCTGCCAGCTGCACATGAACAAAAAATGACGCAAAAGACGCAGACGCAGGCAGCAGACACAGGAGCCAGGACCTGCACACGTAAATGTGTGTGTGTGTGTGTGTGTGTGTGTTTGTTTGCATTGCACCTGCTCGCTGGTTGGGGCGTGTTTTTGGTGCGCTCTCTCAATCAGAATGTCGCATGGCAACAAATGCGCAACAAGGTGCCAAAAACGAGAAGCGCTCCAAACCGCTCCGAACCAGACCACCTAACGCCACAAAACGTATCCTTAACAGTGCCCGATCGCGTTCCCCGCCTGCCCGCCTGGCCTGGCCTGGTGTCCGGCTAATTAATGAAGGTAGCCGCTTTATCGGCAACATGTCCCAGCCCGGGGACCACACGAGCGTTCTTTCGTTGCCCAAAAACAAACAACAAATTTCGGCTCACATTCGCCTTTGGGCTGCGCGCATGACTCACAATCTGAGGAGCAACCCTTGGCGAAGAACTTCTCTCTTTTATTTCATTTTAATTCTGTCTTTTATTTAGTTTTAGTTTTTTTTTTTATTTTAGCACGTGGTGCGCAAGTTTTGCTGCAGCTGCAGCCCCTGCTGCACCTGCAGTTGCCCATTAGCCGCACTGATCGATAGCTTTGCAACTTGCAACTAAATGTGAATGTGAATGTGAATGTGAATGCGTTGCTTTTTTTTATTGTATCTCACAAAAAAAAAAACGCCGCTTTATAATTTGAATGAACTTCGCGTCCGTCTGCTTGTCGCCGGCTAACTGCATTTAACCGTTGCGCAGCTGCCTGAGTTACTTTTGGCCAAAAGCGACACGCAAGGGTTGCCAATGGGCTAAGTTGACCATGGACAAAGCTCACCGCACTTTAATTCAGTTAACCAGCAGCTTACCAAAATAATGTTCTACACTTTTTAAGCGAACCAAAAAAAAACCGCAAGAAACAGAGAGAGAGAAAGCGAGAGAGAGAGCGAAATAGTGAGATAATTTACTAAGCTTGTACGAAATTTCAAACTCTAAATAAAATTTCAATACAGATACATTAATTATTGCACACACGACCGCAATTCGCGAGCTGCGCCATTTTGGCTGCAAACTTTCAGCTGAAATAACTTGGTCAAACTTTTGTTGAGGAATTGCTTTTGTTTATAAATTGATCTTTAAAATAATCCTGCATTTAAATCTAGAAAATCTGGAATACTTTTCAGTCAGCATTAATATAACGACTGCGTTATACTCGATCTTAATTATTATTGTTATTTTGAAAATTTGTTGTATTTCGAAATTTGATTGACTAGCTTTAAAACTTTGGCAGATTTCTATGTTAGCGATTTGCGGGAAAGAAAAGATTTTTTGAAAGAAAAAAGTTTTGTTTTCAAAATAAGTAAATCTACAAACAAATTTTTAAAATGATTTTAAATGTAGAATCAATGTTTATGTAAATTCAAGACCAAAATGCCATCAAACATAAAAATAGGTTCAGTTTCGAAAAATTTATGGGTGTTTCAAAAATGAGACCTATGTGTGTGTCCAAGAGCATTATATGTAAAAAGTTTTCTCAATTTGGGCATGATTTTTGACATAAAAATTTACCCACTCAGAATTAGCTTAAATGGTGTTTTCTATACTATTTGTGGGCAGCAAAATCGATTGAAAACGCAATTTATAAAAATAAAAATTGTTTGAAAATGAATTTACTTTTTCCCCAAAAATTCAGGATTTTAAATGTAAAATCGATGTTTATGAAAAATCAGGATCCAAATGCCATCAAACATAAAAATGGGTTCAGCTTCGACAAATTTTTGTGAGTTCATTTGAAATTGTTTGATGTGCAATCTGCGCACACAGTTTAAGGCTTAAATGTACTCAAATAAAAACCAAGTTTTACAGGGTATAAAAGCATTTGCAGTACGACCTATGCCTTTGACTGATAAACAGCTATATTGGCAGCTGTCGACGGATCTGTGTTAAATTTTATTGAGGGATAAGTTTGTATAGGAGCAGACAGGCTGCCAGACAGATAGACGGACATAAAAGTTTATTTACCCAAAGGGGATCGAAGAATGTGTTACAAATTCAGCGACTGAATTGAAGTACTCTTTCGATAGAGTTATGGAAGATAAAAAAAAAAAGCTGTGTTACCGAATGATTTGCGGTGATTTCAGCTAAATACACGTTTTCACAGCCAGACAACAGGACAGACGACGAGGGTATGAAGTAGTTAAAATTTATGGTTTAACTAAGTGATATATCTAGCTATTAATAGGCCCGGCTGGTGCTTTGGGGGCAAACCTTTGTGTGTGGATACCATTTCAGTTCATATTTGTCTACTCCACTGAGGGGAAACTAAGGCGACGCTGCTGTTGTTGTTGTTGCTGTTGTTGTTGTTGTTGTTGTTGTGTTTGTTGCTGCTGTTGTGGCTAACCGTGGCCAATGCCAATAAACAATAATTCCCATGACTGCCACTAAGGCGCAACGTACACAACGACTTCCCAGACACAGCGACGACGTAGACGATGACGACGACGACGACGACGGCGGTCGACTAGACTTGTGAACTACTCACGGCAGCAGCAGCAGCAACAACAACAACAACAGCATCAGCAGGTGAGATGTGTTTTCTGCTGCGCCACACCGAAGCTGGTTTTTTTTTTCTTCCACTTTACGTTCATCATCATCAGACAGCAGCAGCAACCAAGCATCAACAACATTTGCTACACACACACACACACACAATTACACACACTTTCGCGTCTCTCTTTGTAGACCCGGAGCTGGGCCAGTTGATCTGCGCTTGATCTTGTCATTAAACGTAGCTCGTAATGTTGTTGCTGCTGCTGCTGCTGCTGCTGCTGCAAGCTGCTTACGACAAGTTGCATGACCGCCGCTAGCCACCTGGCTTATTGAAATTTGTCTGCATCATGTTGCAGCAACATATTGCAGGCAGCCTGCTGCTGCCGCTGCTGCTGCTGCTGCTGCTGATGCTGTTGCTAATGTTGTTATTGCCGCTGGCTACCAGTTTTTTTCCAGCGCACTTCCTAAACAAAATAGTTTACAATTTGCAACAGCTTTTCCCATTTTCCACGCGCGGAATGCGAGCAGCCTGCCCGCCGTCCTTGAGGCAGCGACAGGTTGGTTGCGGGTTGCATTAACTGCAGCCCAGCCATCGTCATCATCGTAGTAAATAACTTGTTATGGTCAAATATTTCAACGTTGCCAGCCATGACATGGACCAGCAGCAGCAGCAGCACCAGCAACAGCAGCCTCAGGCTGCATCAGTGCTTAGTCAAGTTGACAGGCGCAGACTCGAATGCAGCTTCTAAATATCTGTCTGCGGCATTTGTTGATAAGCCAGAGAGCCAAACAGACAGACCAGACAGACAGCCTGCAATGCAATATGAAGCTGTTGCTGCTGTTGCTGTTGCTGCTGTTATTATTGCTCTAGACTGCGCGGCGTCCGAGCACTCAGCTCCCACTTCTGGCCTGACATCTTGTGCGGATCGGAACGGATCGGATCGGATCGGAGCTGAGAAATGTCACCGCTGTCAGGCGCAGCTAAAGAACTGTCTGATCTTCAAGTGCCAGCAAATTATTTCAATTGCTGCAAAGCGCAACAAAAAACAACAACAACAACAACAATAATAAAAAAAATGAAAATAAAAAAGACCGCAAAACTATCAGATATTTTTATTACTCAAGCTAATCAACTAGAGCCAAAGGAATTTGTCTAGAAACCGTTCCCGAGCACTGGAATGTGAACTCCTTAATAGCTATTATCCATATGGAGAAGTTGCCTAATCAAATTAATCAGGATGCCAGCGAGAAGCTAGCTGAATATAAAAGGTAACCGCATATTAAAGAAAAATTATTCTACATTTTCCATAGATATATCTTATTATTATTGATTTTGCTTACAACAATAATAACTTAACGAAAAAATCGATAAAATTGATTAAAACTATAAATTCGCAATTCTAAAAAAAAAATTTTTGTTTCCAAAATTCACAACAACCAAAAATTTTATTTTCGAAAATGAATAAATTTTAAATGTAGAATTAATATATAGGACAAATCATGATCAAAATGTTGGGGGTTTGATATATGGGAGCTATGGAAACTGACAACTTTACATGTCAAAATTTTTGTCGATTTTGGCATGATTTTTGACCAAAAATTTGACACCCTCAGAATCACCTCAAGTGTTGTTTTTTATACTAATNATGATTTTTGACCAAAAATTTGACCCCCCCAAAATCACCTGTAATGTTGTTTTTTATGCTATTTGTGACAAATAAAATCGATTAAAACTATAAATTCGCAATTCTAAATTTTGAAAAAAAAATTTTTTTCCAAAATTCACAAGGGGGGACCCTTTGCTTTTTTGACCAAAAAATTCAACAAAATTGTATTCTCGAAAATGAATATATTTTGAATGTAGAATCAATATATAGGACAAATCATGATTAAAATGCCATCAAACGTGAAAATCGGTTCAGTTTTGACAAAGTTATGGGGGTTTGATGTATGGGAGCTATGGAATCTGACAACTTTACATGTCAAAATTTTTGTCGATTTTGGGATGATTTTTGACCAA
>SCDT01000299.1:47970-124310 GCA_004143765.1 Drosophila melanica
CTCGACATCGCCCTTCGTTCCTTACCCCTCTTGCCTGTTGTCGGCTTGTGAACTAATTTCGTAAATTTTTCGAGCTGCTCTCATTCCATGCACAATGCTTTTTGTTGTTGTTGTTGTTGTTGTTGTTGTTTTTTCATTCTCGTGTCGCTGCTGCAGTTGTTGCTGGATTTTCAACCGGCTTTTTGGGCAGGCGACTCTCAGGCACACACACACACAAACACAAACACAGACACACACACACACTATTGAATTTTTAATGAATTCCAATGAGCGGCTTCTTCGGCTGTTGGCCAAACGCGGTGTGCGGTCGCCGTCCCTCCCAGTCGCAGCCCCTAAACGGGCGGGCGGGCGAGCACTTCACTTCACTTAACTTGCAGCAAGTTGCAAGTTGCGAGTTGTGACTGCGATTTGGTTAGTTAGTGGCGGCAGCAGCAGCAGCAGCAGCAGCAGCAGCAACAGTTGCTGGCAGCGCTTGCATTTTGTGCGCCTTGTTAAGAATTTCATTAAAAATGAAGACCTGAGACCCAGAAGAATGTATGTTTCTGCCTCTCTATCTGTGTGTGTGTGCGTGTGTGTGTGTGTGTGTGTGTCTACAGCAAGCTGCGACCAAAAAATGCTGCTGCTGCTGTTGTTGTTGTCGCTTTTTGTTACCTTGCCACCGTGGAGGCTGTGCGCCGGCGTTGCGCCTGCGCTTGCATATCTCCAAGACAATCAACAGACAACAACCACAACCACACACACAAACAAATACACACACACATACACACACACGCAGTGGCGCTTTGTGGTCAGTCAATGCCCACCAGCGCAGCCGCATCTTCGTTTTTGGGTGCAACGAAACATTTTTAATTGGTTTTGTTTCATTTTGCGCCGATGCCGCCACTTGTGGAACACAGCGGGGGAGGGGGGAGACCGGGGTGAGGGGAGGAAGCGGGGCACTAGTGCGGGCGCTGTATGCCGCAAATGCCCGCCACAGTGGCTAGCATTTTGGCATGGCCATTGGGCATTGTCTCTCGAAATTGACGGACTGCCTTAAATAAGCAACTCAAGGTTGGCTGCCCAGTTTTCCCTAAAGACACCAGACAGGGGACAGGGACACCAGACGGGGAGGGGGAGGGGGGAGATGGGAATGGGAATGGAGACGAAGACGCGGCCAGAGATCGAGAGCTGCAGTCGATGATCGGTGGCCACATCAAGTCAACAAAAGATTGAAAACTCAATATAGCACCGGGCCAACGGGAGACTGCAGCAGACAGAAGAATGAGGAGCGAGAAGGGAGGAGTGAGAAGGGAGGAGCGAAGACGGGAGACGAGCTCGTTCGGTAAATGGTAAGTGGTAGATGAAAGATGGAGATGGAGATGGAGCTCGAGTTGATGCTGCTGCTGCTCAAGTTGGAGCTCAGCTCGACAAACGGGCGACGGGGGCAGACACGCAAAACATTCGCCAGTTCAAATCCCAAAATTGGCAATTTATCCTTTATGAACTTACAAAATAGCCGCCGTTTATACCAAAACAAGTTAATTCGTCGTCAGTCGGAGTTGGTCGGTCGAACTGGGACTCGAAATCGGAATCGGAATCGGAATCGCAATTGGAATTGGCAGTCGCAGACGTTGTCTGCTGCTGCTGCTGCTGTTGCTGTTGCTGCTGCTGCTGCTGTTGCTGCTGCTGACGATGACGATGACGAAGGGCCGCCAACGAAACAATGAAACCAATGAAAAACAGACGAACGCAGCAGCAGCAGCAAAACTGACTCTTCACTAGCCAAAGTGTGTGTCGGTTTGTCTGTGTGTGGGAGAGCAGCGCAGGGGGGCTGAGGGGACTGCCAGCTGTAGAGGGAGGCCCGCTACGGCGGCGCAATGAAAGCCAAGCCGAAAATGCAACGCTTTAGGTCTATGTTGCTGCTGTTGCTGCTGCTGTTGTCCTCCTCGGCTGCTGCTGCTGCTGCTGTTGGCCATCAGAGATGGCTTTAAATAGATGTGCCCAAGTTTAGACAATAAAGCCATAATTGTGCATAAGTGCGGTACTTGTAAAAACACACACATACACACACAAACACACACATATACATATAGCAAAAGGATCGAGGGCTTAGCACAGAAGCGATTTTAGTTCCCACAGCTTCCAGTTTCGATTTTGCTAGAAAGTGAAAAAGATTTGCGAAAGCTACGAAAAGTTGCAGAAATCTGTACACATATGCAGGCAAGTACACTGAGAAAAACAAGTTGTGTGCAAAGTTTGCTAAAATATAGACAACAATTTCTATAAAGAAAATGTTTTTTATAATAGCTAAATTCGCAGTCTTACAAAAAAAATAAAACTTAAGTAAAAACCAGGCAATATTAATTAAGTAACATTAATTAACAGTATATATTTTTCATAGAAAAAAAAATAAATAAAAGCTAAATATTTAAATAAATTTAAAAGACAGACTCATATGCAATCCTCTATATAATATTGTTAACTGTTCTGCTTTGAAAAAGATTTAAAGCCTAATTTAGATACCAAAAAATATAGCTTTGCTTTAAAGCTTTGCTTTAATTTATGAAATATCAATCAAATCAATAAATCAAGAAATCAATTTTAATCAGAATTTAAAAGAAAATAGTAACAATATAGTAATATTTATATAGAACTAATTCTATATTGTCAATGTGACCATATCATAAAAATCTAGAGCATAAAATCACTTCTGAAATCTGTGTATAAAACGAATTTGAACCAATATTCGGTATAAAATCTGTATAATAAGAACATATATAATATATATACCTATTTATAAATATGTATAAATGTGATTGTAATTATATAGTTCTCAAGTCTGGTAAATTGTGATTAACATAAATTATATAATTTGATTTAATATTTACTTTTCTTCTTCTTCTGTTTTTAATTAATTAGCTGGTTTTGAGCAATATATTTGTTTCACAATTGTCACGAATCTCTCTTTCTGGCCCGGCTCGTTTCGTGTTATTTTGGCTTATCTGATGCATTCGTTGGGCGTCAAATTCTGTTCCATTTGTCTGTCTGGCTGGTCTGGCTGGGTCCGCTGGGCTGCAATCAGCGGGGACTATCTTTATAGCACTATGCTCGACTGCGCTGCCAGCTGGCTGAGACCGGGCCGAGTATCGAAAGTCTCAATGGTATCGAGTAGCTCGATGAGTACTTACTTCTTTGGCTTGGCGGGGCTAATTGCGCAAATCTGTTAAGGCAACTGGCCAGTTGTTGATGAGGCCAATCAGCCAACAAGGCGCAGGCCAGACAGACAAATAGAAAGAGAGGGAGTGAGAGAGAGAGAGAGAGATAGACCGGCAGACGACAGGTGCCACACGAAAGCGCCAAAATGGCAGACAGAACAAACAGTCAAAGCTGCGTCCGTTTTTAGCTATGGTAATGTATATTTTATGAGTTAATTCCGAGTGCTCGCCAGATCGCGTGTTGCAGTTGCCAGTTGCAGCAAAAGCTAGCTGCTCTACCCACCAACCCCCCGCCACGGCATGCCTCGGCTGGCCCTGCGCTCATCACGCTTCACAAATTCGCAGCTCTCATAATTCTCAGCAGATTGCCCATGTTTTCAGCCCGGATCCCAGTGTGCACCAGCCCAGTCGCAGCCATTTGCAGTCCCTAACAAGCGTCATCGGCAGCTTTGTTGCGGTCTGTTTTCGGTTTGTCTCTGTTAAAGTTGCAGTCGCTGCTGCAGTCGCTGCCTCTCCATTTCGATTCGCTTTCGACTCTCGAGTTGGACTCCGAATTGCGACTCCTCCAATTCGCACTTTGGTTAAATTAGTTGCGGTCTGGGAAGTTTGGCCACCATAATTTCCCGTGGCGTTTGCCGACCCGACAACTTTAACAGCAGCAACAATAACAACAACAACAACAACAATAACAACAACACCACACTCCACTTAGCCGACAGACGCCGCCAAGTGTGTGACCGGGCGCGCTGATTGAAGCCGCCTGCATCAACGCCATCAGCAGATCGGAGATCTCAGATCTTCACCGTTGTTGTTGTTGTTGTTGTTATTGTTGTTGTTGCTGTTGTTGTTGCCGCCTTCTGCTCACGTTCCAAGTGGGGGCCCCGAAAATTGCAGCAGCTAAAGGATTAACCTCAAATTTCTGCTGGCGGTGTTTGGCTTTCAACGCTTAATTGGTTGTGAAATCATCATTATCACATGGACATGCAAGACGATGACGATGACGATGATGGGGAGAATGAGATGGTGAGGGTAGGGGAAGGGTATAAGACAGCGTTGGCGGCGTTGGTGTTGCTGTTGCTGTTGCTTCATAACTTCAGGTGGTTATTGTTGCTGCTGTTGCTGCTGCTGCTGATGATTGTTTATTAAGCAGCGGCCAGCGCACAAGTTGCCTGCGTGTCCTGACTGCAGCCGCACCCCACCCTCCACCCCCCCTTCACCTCATGGGTTCCAGGGCATATAATTTGCGCGTGATTCATTTATGATTGAGAGCAGCGCTCAAGTTGAGACTTGTTTATACAGCGGCACGATCGGCAGATGTCTAACCGAAGCGCCGCAGCGTCGATGCGATTGCCAACGTCTGGCAAATTATAGGCCAAGACCACCAAAGCGTTAACTGAAATATTTAGCAAGTTTGTTTCTTTGATTTCCAGGAAGCCCACTCCAGCCAGACAGCCGGGACAGCGACGCGCAGTCAAATGAGCGCCGCAATCGCAATCGCGCTCTCTTTAATTAAGCCCAGCGCCGCCAGGAAGTGCATCAAAAGTGACCAAAATGAAAATAAAGAAAAGAAAAAAGAAAACAAGACCAACAAAAAAGAAAAAACAAAAACGAAATAAAAGCAACAAAGCTAAATCAAGTTGCCAGAAGGCTAACTCAAGTTCAGCGAAGCGTTGACAACATCTACCGCCCGCTCTCTCTCTCTCTCTCTCTTTCTCTCTCTCTCTCTGTCGGAGAGTCAACCCAAAAATGCAGCAATCTGCAACACAACGGGAGGGTTGCCAAAAATGGTACGCGCCGATTTTCCAACAACATCGTTTTGAGCCAAATCGCAGTCACAGTCGCTGGCTGAGTCGTCGACATTAATCATAAATTACCAGGTCGTTGAGTTGGCCAAAAAAAAAAAAGAAAATAAATAAATAAAAAAAAAGAAAAAACGCAGACAGAGACGCCCCAACGTGTGGCGAGGTGTTCGCACAGCGCGTTTATAAATTTTGCCAAGCGCCAGGCTAAAGGCTAAAGGCTCGAACCGAGGCTCGAACCCAACCAGAGTGCCCAGTGCGAGGCCCAAAATGATCATCTTCATCATTTGCCGACCACGTACCAAAAAAAAAAAAGAAAAAAGAAAAGAAAAACGAACAGCAAAACACATAAAAACAACAACAAAAATGTGAGATATGGCGGCAGCAGGCCAAGGTTATAATTGGCCCAAAGCGGGCGCTGAGACAAACGAGAGGCGCAGCTCGTAAAAAGCCAGCGAGAGGCGGCAACCACATTCGGAATCGGAGTTGGAGTCGGAGTCGGAGTTAAAGTTAAAGTCGGGGTCGAGCCGAGCAGCCGCAGCTAGAAGAGGCGAACGGCGCAGCATCCAACCTGTGCAACTGCCCGCTGCAACGCACGTGCTTAACCTCTGACTTTGTTTTGGCAGCAGCAGCAGCAACAGCAGCATCTGCAGCAGCCGCGGCTACTTCAAGTGGCTGCCATGGCGATTAGCCGCGGATTGTTACCGGGAACTCTGAGTGCTTGTTTATGTGCCTACCAGTGGACACGCCCCCTTAATGTGAGCCTGGGAATGCTAACGCTTATGCAAAGCTCGCCAAACCGAACCAGAGAGCAGCCCGCCTAAATGGTTGATGCTGCCTAGCATCAAATAAATATATATATATAAAGATGAGTACAGTTAATGGATCCGCATTTGAAAGAACTTTCAGGAAAAGCAAATAAACAAATATGAATTAAAAGATAATCAAATTGAATCTAAACTGAAACAGAATCAGCGTTGGTAAATGAAAAATCAATTATAGGAAATTATATTAAATAAAAGTAAGAAAATGTAAAATCTAATTAATAAAACATACATTTGAAATATTATAAATAAAAATAATACAATTTATTATTTTATTATTATAATGAAATGCATGCAATAACGCATTACTTTTCTTTATAATTTGGAATATTTAAAGTTAAGCGATTTCTACAGTTCTTTAATGTTTTATTTTTAACAGTGTTTTGATTTGATTTCTAAGCAAGAATTCTAATATAATTCTGTATAACTAAAAACCGATTAACTTTCGTTATTTTGACAAACTGTCAAATGCGAAAATTCATTCAATTCGGAGTTGAAGCCCGAGGCAAAAACTAATTTATATGCTTATTTGGTAAACGCAATCAGAATGCCATTATCATGCTGATAACAGCAGCCAAATGCACTCGATTGCATAATAAGCGGCGAATGACGCAACTTGCCTGCAAGAGGCCAACTCGAAAGTTAGCCAAGTCAGTGAACTCCACGGCAAGCTGGCAGCAATGTTGGCCCAAAGAGCTCTTCCCGCAAAGGAGAGACGAACAGAGAGGGGAAGAGTAAGAGTTGCCACCCACGCTGACAAGATATTTGCGGCAAGCGCGCGCGGAATGCAATCAATTTTGCCAGCCGTTGACAGGCAGCATTTTGTGCCATGCTGCAGGACATCGCCGGACATCGCAGGACATCGCAGGACATTGCTGGACATTGCAGCAGTCGCCTTGCTGGCTGCTCGCCAGGCATATTTACTGCATTTTGAGGACAGGCCATAAAACAGTTGGATCGTTATGTGGCCGCTTTAATTGCGCCGCAAACTGCGCTACAAATTCAATTTGAAGCCGGGGACAGGACGCGATAATTCCAGACGCTTCCAGACGCCATCGCTGACAGTTTCAATCTGTGCGCTGCATAAATACGTAAATTTAGCTCGATTGAAGCGCCTGCAAATATTTTGCCAAGACATTTCCATTTATCCAAGCACTTGGCCCAAACATACATACATACAAATATATATATGTACGTATGCATAAGTCGAAAGGACACAGCCAAGAGAAAAATCACAGAATATTCCTTTGTAGCTAGGCTAACTGGCGTCTGTGCGTTTGTGCGTGTGTGTGTGTCAGGAACTGTGGCGCCGAAAACTACTAAAAATAAAGTTTGCATTTTGTCTATTTGTTTCCTGTCGCCTTGCCCCAGTCCCAGTTCCAGTGCCCATTCCCATGGCGCGTTGCCCAATCTCATTCTATTCACAAGCGAAAAATCATCCACCAGCAGCCCGAAAACGAAACTCGCATTAAGGCAGGTTGACATTTTTGTGACTCGCAGAAGGAAACTCATAAAGCACAAACTCTGAGCAGCCAAAAAAGTTTGAGAGCAAAATCAGGACATTCATATACATATATTTATGTATATTTTNATATATATTTATAAAAAATAAATGAGTTAAATATGTATGATTTGTTCAATTTACATACATTTTTAAAGACAAGAATACTTTGTATAATAAATTTATAATAAAGTGAAAATAATTAAAATTGTTTTCAATTTAAATAAACGTTACTTTAGCTTAAGCTATTTAACACAAGATGTCGCTACTCGCTAGCGCCATCTTTTGTTCACAAACAGGGCCTTAAATATATGTCCGCTAGAGCGCAGCACTAGCTTGCAACATATCACAAACACCACGTTCGCCGCCAGAGCGCACCACTGTCTAGCATCATTTTAGTTTGTCATGTTCGTCGATAGAGCGCAACGTTAACGTATTCGTCGCTTGGTGGCGGCAGTTACCTCTACAAACTGTTGCAAACGAATGCTAACGTAACGTAAGCACAACGTAACGAAGACAAATTATAACCGCAAATCAAAAAAAAGTTGTTTGTCTAGATAAACTCGAAAACGTGATGTAAATACCAAAACTAACCGTTTTGCAGCAGGTCAGTTTCGAAGTGGAGACGCTGAATAAATGCAATTTGGAATTAATTACGCCTGGCCACTTGCTAGCTTTTCCAGCCAGGAAGCTTAACGTTGGGCCCATGTCCTGCCACCGCTGCAGCTGTGTGCTGAAGTTCGAACCAGCTTGTGCTGAGGCTACAAATTCTCATATGTCGTCAGGACGCAGAGACACAGACAGACAGACAGACAGACGGCCAGGATTGGCAACAGTTGACACTGAGCATTTAACGCTTCAGCACGTTTTCAATTCAATTTACACAAGGCTGCCAACTTGGCGCGAGAGAGGGAGAGAGAGAGAGCTAGAGAGAGAGAGGGGGGGCGACAGCGTGGTCGCCAAGGAAGTTTAGGCGTCGAAGCGTGCAAAAACTTAAGCAGACGCACAGAGCATGACAAACGAGAACAACAACAACAACAACAATGTCCGAGCATAATAATAATGAACACTAACGGTAAGCGAATTATGCGACAGGGCCCAAAGAAGGCGTAGTAGGCCGGCCGTCTTGAGTGGAGCGAGGGGAGTTGGGGGAGTGGGGGGGTAGATTGGGGGTTCAAGTAACTGTAAAGCAAATGAAATCAAAGTAGAATGCACAATAAATCAACAAATTACGCGTGGCAGCAGCAACAGCCGCATCAGCAACAGCCGCATCAGCAACGGGCATCAGGAAGGGTTTTGCATTGTATCTGGCAGATACTTAGATACTTTTATGGCCGCCCGGCCATATTTATGGGCAAAAACAATCAGCGAAACGCTTAAAAATGCATAAATCAAAACGCAAACGCAGCCAAGGGAACTCAAACAAAAACAAAGAGCTGCAAAAAAAAAACACACACACACAAATAAACAAAAGAAAAGAGCGAGAAAAGTGAAAGGCGAAACAAGAAATGAGAAATGAGAAGCGAATGTCAAAATGATAATCGGCAACAACTGTTGAGACTGCGTGATGACAAATGTAGTCGCGGGGGGATGGCAACCCTGACCAATATTCAATGTTTGCCAGGAGGACGGACAGGCCGAAAAACACATTTCACTTATTAGGCAGCGGGGGAGGGGGAAGGGGGAGGTAGAGGGGATAGCGGCAACTTGACAATAATCATAAAAACAAATGCAAAACGCAAAAGCCAACAACAGCCTGTCAGGCGTTGCTAAGGGTTGGGCAGAAACCAACCAACATCGATTCCGCTCCCCGCCCCCGCTCCCCGCCTGAACATTTGGTCTAACCCCTTAATCCACTTGTTTCCACAGCTATCGTTTTTGGTGGTTGCGCAACTCTGACCATTTGCGCAAATATTTGCGTGATGTTATTGAGTGTTTGTTATTGGCGTACGACATGGCTTAAATCACACAATCTGATTATGGCCAAAGCGGTGTGGGAACTGTGATCAGAGTTATACGAGAATGTATGTTAAATCGGACAGCAATTAATTTGATTTTAAGTTGTATTCAAAATATCTATCTAGTCAATTAAATATTTGTTATTCGAAAATATTCAATTCTTATTGATTGATTCAATTGAAGCGAACTTTCTTTCATTTCTTGAAAAAACTAAAAAGTTTTTCGTATTTCTCAAAAGATAATGGATTGTATATAGTTTCACAATTTGCTTGTGGAACAGTATCAATTTAATGGATTCTAAATCGCAAAAGATACACATTTAATCGGATTTGAAAAACAAAGTTAACCACAAGAACCAACAACATCCCCCCCAACCCCCAGCCCATTAAAAACTTTACACCATAAAATATGCGCATATGTGACAAAACCGCTCAGCAATGCCACCACCCCCACCCCCTCCCCCGCCCTTGGCCAACTCTTGGGCCATTTTCGAATAGCATTTAACACTTCATTCAAAATGTTGACCCAGTTTTAAAAGGCATTTGGCAAAAGATGCGCAAAAACATTTGCTTGTAATTGCGAAAGTCCATTTGCGGGCGCCGCTTACAATCGGTCTGATATCCTTTTGAGTGAGGACACATATGCGCGAATCCTTGGCCATAATGGATGCCATAAGTGAATTGCTAATTCGGCGCTAATGTTGCAAAAATGTGCAAATGGTAACACACTAAAGGAAAGGCGAACAATAAGCCATGACAACAATGCGAAACTAAGCCCATAAATTACCATGACAATGGAATTATGCTATATAATCCACCCCGAAATCGAGTCGAAAAGTTATTGAACTCCGCCAGCCGAGAGCCAACTCCGCCAGCCACTAACGTAAATCTCCGAAAGCTGTCATAAATTTCGCTGTTTTCGCGTTCGATTCGCAATTCGAATTGGAATTAAATAGAATATTATTTATATGCCCGATCTGGCGAGGGGAATGGGGTGAGCGGAATATGGAATTGCAATTTTAATTCAATTAATAGAAAGCTACGATAAAAGAAAGACTATAAAGAAAAAATGCGTTTGCCACATTTTCAGACAAAGCGCTTTTTTACTCTCCCCACTCTGCTGGCAATTTACACACTTTCTGGCAAATGTAGAGTAAATTTATTCCGCATGATTAATTCAAGATTCGATTTTCAGAAATCAACTGCGAAACGGGCCCCAAAGGAGCTGGCTGCAGTCCCCATCAAGTAAAATATTTGTTCAAGGTGTTTGAACTTGCCCGCCAAATGCCAAACGAAATCAGCAGCGTCATTACATATGATAATGCCCACCCCTCCCCCTCCCCCTCTCCCCGAAAAGACAACGAATGCGAAAAGAAAACACACAAAAAAGAAAATTTAAATAGAAATCGAAATCGAAGGTAAAACAAATTGCAACTGAAAACTAATGATATGAAAATACGCCAAAGCAAAGGTGCGTTAAATAAACTGAATTTTCGCTGCTGAAGCATTTATGTATTTTTTTTGTTGCGGATCCATTTAACAGATTGGCCCCAAATGGATTTTATGACTGTTCAGAATATAATGTCTGAAATTATAGCAAATCGGATAACGCTTGACACACTCGCAGGAGTTCTATTTTATAATCTTTTTTTGCAATTTTCATGCTTGCAAATAATGCTTGTCGATTTTAATATTTGATCAGGTGAGAATTTTTACTTTAAGTAAGACTTATAAGGATATCTTTCTTTCTTAAAACATCACCGAATTTACCTTTTGTTTAATTTTTGGTCTGAATAATAATCCAGCATTTATAGAATATATAGAAACACGTTTTTTGACCGAAAATAAAAATAAACAAGTTAGAACGCTTTAGACGGGCGTGACCGACTGTGTTATACACGTTATTAATTATTTTAGTTATTTTGATAATTATCGGTATTTTTTACTCTGTGCAAAGAGGAGCTGACTTCAAAACTGCGATATGCGAGGGCGGGAGTTGGTTCGGGCGGTAATTTATGAAACAAAATATTTTTCGAAACTAGTTAGGAGTCAGTTAGAAAGGAGGTTCACATCGAAAAATACAGAAATGTATCGATTTTAAATATAAAATCAATCTAAATGAAAAATCATGATTAGAATGCCAACAAACATGAAAATCGGTTGAGTTTTGACAATTTATAATATCTATGGGTTCAATAGCATGTCCAAATTTTCTTTAATTCTGCCAAGATTTTCAACAACAATAAGTGGAAACCCTCAGAATCTGGTTAAAAGTTGTTTTTTAAACTATTTGTGGCTAGCAAAATCGCTTATAAATTTAACTTTGAAAAGGAATTTTTTTTTAAATATGTAAATCGATTCAGTTTTGACAAATTTATGCTTGAAATATGCGTCAAAGAGCTTTACATGTCCAAATGTTTTTCAATTAGGCATATTTGATCTTTTAAAATTTTCAAATTGTTGACAATATTCATCATTTACAGATTTGCGAATTGAGGCGTATTGACGATATTAAATTGCCAGCCTCCACAGAAATCTTAACACTTTGCCTGAAGAGGATATAATAGAAATAAGTTTCAAGTCTCTAGTTTCAAAAGCGCACCAAAAAAATTGCTCCAGCCGGACAGACGGACGGAAAACATGATGGACAATGCACAAACCCAATATACTAGTTTCACTTCGTGAACGAGTATAAAAATAATTGTATATCAAGATTTGTAGTTTTTAAGTAATAGCTTCATGTTCATGTCTAAATCCCTAAATAAATGCTGTGTTTAAATCTGAATACTTCATTTATTTATTTACAATATCTTGTAAAGACATTATCGTTGTTATACCTGCAGACAGATGCACTTTTTCAAGCAGAACTAAAGCAACTTTCATCCACCTGTTAAATAAATTTTTACAATTCCTAATTAGTGCGTATATTTCAGTTTCCAAGAGATATATACCCAACTGCATATATATGTATATATGTTTCTCATTTTTAAATTCCACAAGGAATATTGCTGTTAGACAAAGACACAGCAGGCCGCAATTTGTGCTGCTCGAAAGGGCAGATGCCAATCTAAAATGAAGTCAATATCGAATGGAACCAAAAAGAGAAGCGCATAGAGCAGAAAGGAGAGGCATAGAATGGGTCTCATCGCTGCTGCAACCACAATTGATAGATGCACAGTCGCTTAGAGCCGGCACTAGATGAGGGCCACGGCCAGAATTCAGCATATGTTGATGCCACATTAGATGTAGGACTCACTTGTCAGGCTGTCGGGCTGTCGGGCTGGGCGCGCCTTATCGTTGCACCAGTTCCAATCAGAGAGTCAACGAGCGAAAGG
Source organism: Drosophila melanica (assembly GCA_004143765.1). Taxonomy (NCBI): domain Eukaryota; kingdom Metazoa; phylum Arthropoda; class Insecta; order Diptera; family Drosophilidae; genus Drosophila; species Drosophila melanica. The sequence goes on from SCDT01000299.1 coordinate 60,582, forward strand.
CACCCGCGGGAACTACGAGTCCCAGGCCCACTAACCAGCAGGGGTCGGGGCGGGGTGGAGGAGGAGGAAACCCGCGGTGTCGCACATTTTTCCACGCATATGTCAGCATTTTCGAATTGGAAACGAAAAATGCTGCACTAACAGCATTTTGTGGTTTTCAGCATAATTAAAGGCAGACTGGCAAAACGAGCCCGAACCCGAACCCTACCCCTACTCCCGGTTCCTGTCCACTGGGGTAGAGCCCTCTAGCCGTACCGCCCCGGACAGATCGAAAATGTCGAAAAACGTAAGGTGCGCGGGGTTGCAATTGAGCATTGTGAATGGTGAATTGAGATTCATGAGGATATGGCGCGAGCTGTTCGGCGAGTTAACAAAGCCATCAATGGACCATAAACTAAACACTTTTTAAATGCCGAGCGGGTGGGCCGCACGATCCTGTTCCTTTACTCCTCTTGTTGTTGTTGTTGTGCCGGCCAAAATCGGACAGATGTTTGTGTTGCCCAAGACAACTGGAGAACATCGAGAGAATCGCAGTTTATTAAAGGGTAGTTTTCATCATTTCCGACGCACAGTTGGAATTGACGCAATTGGAACCGGGCCACGTCCCACTATGCAATACTCTGATTAGATCTGATTCTGAATCTGATTGCGCTGGCAGACAAAACGAAAAAAAAAAAAACCAAATACGAAACAGGCTGGGTCAAAATTTATGGCACCAGGAAACGTATTGAGGAACTTTAAATGCGGGTCAGCCGGGTCTCCGTCCTGCAGAGTGCTGCAGTGTGGCAACTGGTGGTAATGATGGTGTCGTCTCGTCCGGTGGTGACTTGGCGGTCGCTTCATTTGTGCAGCTTCGCTGAGCATACGCTGCACATCCGTATGCCCAGGCGAACCTGCTTCTGAAGGACCTGCTCTTCACAAATGTTGCCCACTTGCCGAGAATATGCTTGGCACAATAATGCAATAAACAATTATTTAGCGCCGAAATCTGAATACTCTGCAAGGGTAATGAAATAAGTTCAAAGGATTCACAGATTTTTAAGTAAGAAAGAAACTAAGCAAAAGATTGAAAGAAACACACAAAAAGTAGTTCTAAATTCTTTCTTATTTAGAAAATTGTTTTGTTGAGGATGGAAAAATTAAACTATGCCAAAACTGAGGAAAAAGTGCTACTAAGAATGCTAAAACAGGAGCATTTCTTATCAAGGCAAAGCATTTATTTATGCCCTACATTCAAATAAAAATAATCGCGATCGAATTAAAATACCCACTTCGAAGCAGAAGTAGCTTTTCCCGTTTCCGTTCCCGTTCCCGTTTGTGTTCCTTTTCCTGTTCCCAGTGGCAAACTGAAGTGCCCTTGACATTCTGGCTGGGATTCTATGTTGAATTCAACACTTGGCAACTGTTAACTGTTGCAAGCGTTGTTTATTGTTGCTGTGGCACGAGAATTTTTGCACTCGCGTTTGCGGTGAACATAAATATTTATGCCCCACTCGATTGAAAGCATCTCGAGCGTAAGCATTTTAGATAAAGCCCAGAGCACAAATGCGAGGAGGAGGCAGCAGCAGCAGCAGCAGCAGCAGCAGCAGCAGCAATGCCTGCTAGGACACCATGCCCAATGCTGCACATTTCGAGCAGGTGCCGAGTCAGAGTCCGTATCATTCGATTGCTCGGCTGGCATTTTGCATATGACAGCAGAAAAATTGTCGAGCTTGATTGTGACTACATCGCCGTGCTGATTGAATGCACACAGCAACATTAACAGCAACAGCAACAACGACAACAACAACATCGACATCGACATCGAGATTGTCGTCATGAGGCGATTTGGTAACCAAAACAAGGGCTCTAATCCGCATAGCTCAGCCGCTTAGTTGGGCACCAACTATATAAGGCTAGAGCGCTAAACCACAATAGCCACCACCACCACCACCACGACCATCGCCGCCACCAGAGAAAGGCCCTCGGGCCTTGTTAGCGACCCTCGTGCTGGATTTTTAATCCGTTTAAATGAATGACAGTCTAATTGGAGGATTTGAACGAGAACAAGGACGGGCCAGAACTTCGTCTAAATAGTGACAAAGTCCTTGCCATATGCTTCGAAAAAACCACATGTTATTCACGGTATTTAAACAAACAGCAGCAACAGGGGCAGAAACAACCCTCCTACCAACCCCCATCAAATTAGGTGCTCCGCTCTGAAATCCAATTCGAATTTTTATATAATGCGCGAAAAGCACTTGATTGAACCGAACACCGAGGACCATAAATTTGGAACCAGCACATACTCCAGGGACACTTCACGGCAGAAGAAGAGAGGGGTGGCTCGCTGGCAAGTGCAGGAGCAAATAATATGCACAGGACGACGACGACGACGACGACGAGCAATGCAATGCCGGAAACTTTCTAAGCAGGCAACTTCCGACTGAACAGCAGGCAGCTAGAAGCTGTTCCATTCCGGCAGACATAATCCCACAAACAAGGCAGATTACGAGGCGGCAGCCAGGACATTAACATTAACAATAACCGTAAGAAAAGGTGTCGGCTGTCTCCAGGATGTACTAGTGCCAGCCTCTACCTCTCTCTCTCTCTCACACCAACTAGAAACAATTAGCATTTACATTTTACTTATCTTCTGCGGTAATTAAAACCGCCAAAGACACGGCATAAGGAGCACGTAGCTCTGTCTAAAACTTAGTCCCAAGATTGCCATCTTAGTTTTGCTCTTCCGAGACGCTCTGTTTCCCATTCCATTCCATTCCATTCCCCAGCCGTTTTGGCGGCTTGACTTAATCACACAAAGGCAATTTCACGCCTTTTTGCGCGTTGCCTGTGCCCAGGCCCGGACCTGATTTCCGTCTCCCACTCAAAGAGAATCACTTTGTCACTTGGCAGTTTGATGTATCGACAGCGGCAACAACAACCCTCCTCCCATCTACTCCCAACCCCACCCCCTGCGCTATCCAAAGTGACAGGGCAAACGTTTCGTCAGATGGTTTTAGTCGACCAGATCTTCAGGGGTAGATTAGCAATTGTTTTGGCCTTAACAAATTTTGTGCTCGATTTGTATATCCCAGGATTTGCGTTAATTTCCATTGAATATATTCGTGCGAATCTGTCGAATGTGTTTGGCTTTACACTTGACTCAAATTGCAGTCACGTGCCACATGTGTGGCGTGGCGAGAAACTAAACGAAAAAAAAAGGGGGGAAAGCTGACAGAGAAATAGAGTTGGCTATAATGTAGAATGTATATATGTGTTGAGAATAAATTAAGCCAAGTTAGAAGATTACAGTCAGGTGTATAAAATTTCATCAACATGCCACAAAGTATGAATAGTTTTGATATGGCAATGGAAGTCTTGAAATATCCGATTAACAACGAGTATATAAAGAACAATCGATTATAATCATTTGGTAAAGTTCGAAAAGGGAAAGGATATGTTAGAACATAAAGGTCCTTAACAGATGAAGCTGACAGAAACAACTCAAATACAATTCAGTTTGTTAATTTGTTTTTTTCTTAAAAATTAATAAAACTGATTTATGTTCATTTTAAATCGATTCATGATTAATGATTATGTCTATAATCATTATGGCTTCAGCTTGAATCGTTCTGCCGGCAATTAATTAATTATAAGCTAAACAATATTTTTAATGAAATGCCAATGCCGAAGGCAATCATGTGTTAAATATTAATTTTGCGGCGACCAGAGTCGAATTATAGGCTCCAAATGGAATACACACATGACCAAACACACACACGCACACACACACACTCTCAGGGACACAATGCAGATAGTGGTAGCTATAAATTTTAATTAAAAATGCAGCTCATATGGCAAGTGGAGCAATTAGCACCTGAAAATATGCAAACATTAAATTGCCAACTGCAGACAAACAACAACAACAACAACAGAAACAACAACAGAAACTGCAAGAAATGCAATAAAAGGCGTGGAATTTCAATAAATTGTGTGTATTGTCCATGGCTAACATAACGTGGCCATAACAGACACATATTTTGCCCTAGCAGTCGCCACATCCTGGCCAGGATGCGAGAGGAGAATGCCAACCGAAAAAAAAGGCGGCTGGCTGAGCGAGATGGCAAAGCGAACGGAAAACATTGCACAATTTGTTGCAGTTGTTGTTGTTGTTGTTGGCTATTGTTACTGGACAATGGTCAGTTGAGAGCTGATTTTTTTTGTATATATATATATATATATACATGTATAGCGACAGGCAGACGGATAAATATTTTAGTTAGCAAAATCTTTTTGCGCTCAACAGTCTCCTACATGAAATCCAACTGGAATCTGCCGCAATATGTGTGTGTGTGTGTGTGTGTGTGTGTTGGTGTGTGTGTGTGTTTATGTGCTCCGATACAATATGTAATGCTACGCGCAGCATATATTCAAAATACTAACAACAATAACAACGACAATACAAAACATGAATACATATTCAGACAATCTCGCTGTTGCTGCCAAAAAATCGACAAAAACAACCTGTTCGGAAACACTTGCAACAAGGACATCAAGGATATATCGTGCAGCAACCACAGAGCGAGAGAGAGAATGAGAGCGAGAGCGAGAACGAGAGAGAAATGGAGAGAGGGCAGCAGGTAGCACTAGCGAAAGAGGGTAAACGAGATAGACAACAGATTGCCAAGCAAACCAAGGGGATGGCAGAGAGAGAGAGCGAGAGAGAGAGAGAGAGAGAGAGAAAGCCAAAGAGCGCAGGCAGCAACTAAGCGCCGCCTCTTTTCGAAAAGTTTGCCACAGTGGATCGAAATATGATAAATATGATAAATATGGTTTTGAATAAAAATCTTATTCAAGTTATTCAATTTATATAGATTTGAGAAATAAAATAAATTAATATAACCAAATTTGGTTGTTAATTAATAAAATTAAATTAAAAATATATTTTAATTAGATATATTTAATGCGAACTTACCCCTTTTTAAATGATCACAAATTCGTTTATATAATAATGTTACCTAAAAAGAAGAAATGTTAATATAAAATAATAAAGAAATAAAATCTAATTGCAAATAGATATTTTACACATGTGACATCAATATAAATTTTAAGACAAATCCCGATCCGCGCACTTTCAAACCACTGTGCAGTATATGATATACAATGTAGAGTGTGGCAATATATAATAGCAAAGGCCCGCGTCCAGGATGCCAGCCAACCAGGAGGCGCGCCCGGGCGCTGTTCGCACAATAAAACCACAGAATATGTTGGCAACTGGCAAAGCAGATGGGCACGCCAAGAGAGCGGGAGAGCAATAGAACAACAACAACAACAATTGCAATAACAAGAGGTTGAGCATAAGGGTGCAGATTCGAATTTGACTCTCTGCAAAAGAGTCCAAACAGAATCAGGACAGATGTGCGAGTGCCGCGAGTTTGTGCGGAGAGTTTCGTTTCGTTTGAATGGGACAATATGAAAATTCCAAGTGGACTCGCTGCTCCGGTGGTGGCACCAGCGACTACTTAAAGAGGAACAGATTGCGTACGGCCAGCAGTCGAAAACAGACCATTGAATCGAACGGTGCCTGTCCTATTCGCATATATATATCAAATCGCAGTAAAGGTGACACAAGTGCACAAGTCCGGAATATAGCCAGTGTTGTTGTTGAACGCCAGTGCGATGAACTTGCTCATGGATAGCCTGCCGTCGCATGCGAATCCCGCCGCGCGTCGCACAACTCCGCCACAGCAGCAGGCCGAGCTGCGCATTTCCACCAGTCCCACAGCAGCAGCAGCAGCAGCAGCAATGACACAGCAGCAACATCACAACAACAACATCAACAACAACAACAATGAAACGGCCAGCGTCAAGACGACGCTGAAACGTTCCTTCGACGTCGCCTTTCTCATGATGCCCGACGAGCGCATCAAGCAGAAGCAGGCCGAGAAGCAGGCGCGCCTGCAGGAGGCACTGCAGCAACAGCAGCCGCTCCAGTTGAGCCACTATCCCACAGATCTGTCGCCGCGCGCAGCAGCCTCGCAGCCGCCCTCGCCGGCGGCGTTGGAGTACATCAGTCTGCTGGAGGCGCGCCAGCGCTATCCACAGCTGGCCGTGCGGTCGCCGCGCGTTTACGATGATCCCACACTGGTCATACCGCTGGTGGACTCGCCGGAGGCAACGGTCTCGCCGCCGCCGCCGCCGCTGCGCAGCGCCTTTACCAAGGTGGCCTCCTCGCTGTCCAGCTCGTCGTCGCCCTCGACGGTGTCGCGTCTGGAGTCGCCGCTGGACGTGAGTGCGCCACCGCTCAGCCCCGATCAGTTGAGCTGTCATTCCATCAGTCCGCCGGTGGCCACGCCCCCACCGCGCACCAACAGCGGCGGCGGCGGCGGCGGTGGCAGCAGCAGCAATGCCTCAACGCCCAACACTTTGCCCGGCAGCATGCCATCGAATCCCATTGTGTATCACAATTTTCGCCCGGAGTATCAGTTCAACGGCGCCTTTCAGGCCGTCAATCCGATGCAGGCGCTGCAGGCGCAGCAGCGGCTCAAGCAACAGCTGCTCTACAGGCCGCCAACGGCGCCCAATGGCCACAGTCCCAACGGTTGCTCATCGAATCCCTCGTCGCCGCCATCGGGCCCGCCGCCGGAGTTCCTGCACGCCGCCTACCCGGGCTTCGGACCAGCCCATCCGCATCCGTTTGCGGTGGCGCAGCCGTTGCAGAATCCCGCCGCAGCGGCGATACTCTCCACGCTCATACCACCAACCCTGGCGTCGACGTTCACGCTGACCGCCCAGAATGTGTGCGCCAAGTGCAACATTAGCTTCCGCATGACCAGCGATCTGGTCTACCATATGCGTTCGCACCACAAAAGCGAGGTGGCCTGCGATCCGAATCGGCGGAAGCGCGAGGAGAAGCTGCGCTGTCCCGTGTGCCAGGAAACGTTCCGCGAGCGGCATCATCTCACCCGGCACATGACCGCGCACCAGGACAAGGCCAGCGATCATCAGCCAGCGGCGGATAAGTCCAGCGACAATGAGATTATCAATGTGGTTGGCGGCACACCGCCGGGACGCAGAGCCGTCGGTGGCTCGAAATGATCCAAGCATTTCTTCGGGTACTTTTAAGCTGCAGCGCGTTTTGTTAGTCTAGTCCGTAAACACACACCCCCGCCCCCCATCTCCCCATCTGGCCCCCGAAAAGAGTTTCCATTGTGATATTACGTTTAGTTACAGCCCAATTTAAGTTTTTTTTTTATTAGCCATAAATATAGTGCAATTTTAAACGCAAAGTCAACCATCTGTTTTCCCATCGGATTAGCTCGAGAAGTGGCACCTGTCCACCTGTCCGTTTTATCATTGTAAAATACTAGATTTAAATTTCATGCTCAACCACAATTAAACATTTGATGTGTGACTTAATGTTTAAATATATATATCTTATTGTTATTAAAAGCAAATATATTAAACATATTTTTTTTTGGTAGAATTTCGGCTAAAATAAAGATATTTGTAAATTGTATGAAATTTTGTGGAGCACAAAGTATTCTTTTAAAAGAGTATCGATTGCTACTGTGGTGCATATCGATTTATAAAAAATCGATTAATGAGCCAACAGTTAATATAGCGTATATTGATATAATATAAATAACATGTTTATCTGTCCGATTTTATAAATCTATGAATGAAATAAACCTTTTTTTTAAATAAGAATAAGAGAAAATTATATAAACTTTTTTTTTTTTAAACTAAACTATGTATTCGTCAATTGAAAATAAACAAAAAAAAACTATAAAAAAAAAGTTTTCAATCAACATTTTGAATCATTTTGGAAAAACATAGGTTCCCAGGCTTAGAGAAACATACGCCGTATGAGTGCCCGAAAATATGTTGGCCTTGTTAGCGCAGTGAAGCCAAAATAGCGGAATGGGCTGCATCCGTTTAGTCGAATCGGCCGCATGCAGTCGAAAAGTCGGGCAGCGTATGCAGCAATTAGATGCGGCGACAAAAACTATGCTGCCGACGCTAATGAGCTGACACTGGGACAGGCTGGGAACAGAGCTGTTAGCAACAAGACGGAATCCAATGAAGGGTAGTCCCCAGTCGCGAGAAAGTCTGTCCAGACGAGAGACGCCGCAACTAATGCGGCACAATGCTGGCGCGCGTTGTTTGGCGAGCGCTACTCAAGTGCTTTGGTAGAAATGATTTTCGAATTTCAATATTTTTACAGTCAACTGGCAACCCTCCGGGCTCGGTTGGGATTCCCATGAGCCACGAATTTGTAGCGTGCCGAATTCCGACAAAGCGCAGCGAATATCTTGGGTGGTGGGTGCCGCGGAGGATGCCTCGTTTGCTGCACTCAAATGAGCCGCGGCGAATCACGTTGATTTAGCGTGGCCAAATCCTGTTAGCCCGTGCCAGTGCGCCACGCGATTCTCACAGGATCTCTGGCTCTATCAACTGATGTATCAATTGATGGCGTGCCTAAACGGAGCTCGCCCCCCCCCCAAACCAACGCTCAACGCTCGTTCGCATTGTTCCCATGATGGGATTAGCGTTTTATGGCCTTGTGTTCACAGCCACAGCCACTTGATAAAGACATTTAACGGGAGACGGAGCGGGGGGGACAAAAAAGACAAAGAAGGCAGAGTCCTCTTGTTAAAAGGTAAGAAAATTGAAAGAAGCGATTTGCAGATAATGCTAAACGATATATGTAACCAATTTGAAGAATGAAGTGTCTCAAACAGCACAATCAGCTACAAAACAAATTTATTTTTTAAGAGAGAAAATTTCATTGAAATCATTTTAAAGGAGAGCTACATAGCTATCGATCACCTATTAGGTATAATGCAAGTTGGAGATAGAGAGACAAAGAGTGTGCACTGAGAGAGACAAGTGTGAGGGAAAGGAAGATTAAGAGAGATAATAAAGAAGATAACAGTGAGAAAAACAAAGAGCGGGAGAGGGAGAGATAGTAAGAGAAAAAGAGAGAATAAGAGAGGGAGAATAAGAGAGAAAGAGAGAGAGAGAGAGAGAGAGAGAGGGAGAGAGAGAGAGAGAGAATAAGAGGGAGAGAGAGAGAGAGAGAGTAAGAGAGAGAGAGAGAGAGAGAGAGAGAGAGAGTAAGAGAAAGAGAGTAAAAGAGAGAAAGAGTAGAGAGATGGAGAGTGAGAGAGAGTGAGAGAGAGGGAGAGAGAATAAAAAAGAGAGAGTGAGAGAGAAAGAGTAAGAGAGAGAGAGTGAGCGAGAGAGAGTGAGAGAGAAAGAGTAAAAGAGAGAGGAATATAGTTAAAAAGAGAGCGAGAGAAAGAGAGAGCGAGACTGTAAGAAATAGAGTAAGGGAGAGGAAGTAAATAAATGAGAGAGAGAGAGAGAGAGAGAGGGAGAGAGAGAGAGAGAGAATAAGAGGGAGAGAGAGAGAGAGAGAGAGAGAGAGAGAGAGAGAGAGAGAGAGAGAGGAGAGTAAAAGAGAGAAAGAGTAAAAAAGAGAGAGTAAGAGAAAGAGAGAAAGAGTAAAAGAGAGAGAGTAAGAGAGAGTAAGAGAAAGTGAGTAAGGGAAAGAGAGTAAAAGAGAAAAAAAGTAGGTGAGAGAGAGAGAGTAAGAAAGAAGAAAATAAGAAAAAGAGAGAGATTAAGAGAGATTAACAGGGAGAGTTAGAGAGAAAGTGAGAGAGAGAAAAAGAAAAAGAGAATAAAGAGGGAGAGAAAGCAAGAGAGAATAAGAAGAATAAAAAGAGAGTACAATAAAGAGAGAGAATCCTAGAAAGGGAGAGCGAATGAGCAAGAGACTTAAAGGGTGAGAGAGCGTGGAAAGGGAGAGAAAAAGTTAAGGAACAAAGAGAGAATGAAAATAATAGAAAAACAATAAATAAAATAATAGAAAAAAAAAATAATTATAAAAAAACACACAACTTTTCAAATATAACTTTTAAATAACACACACAAACAACTCACAATTCCAGAAGTCTGCAGGCATTACTTGAATTCTTGAGAATCGCATAGAGGGGCCCACATTGCCTTACTAGACAGCTAACAGAAAGTCGCAAGACTACTAACACTGTTCAACTTCTGAATAACTTCTAGGTATATTGTCAACAGATTTTTAATTCTGCAGGACTTAAAACTCGCATTGGAATACTATGTTGTATGAAAATACAGTTTCTGCTTGATAGTTAACGTCTCTAATTTAGCTTAAGTTTGATAAATTCTTTTTCTATTTTTATCACAAAGCTTAACGCTGATATGATTATCGAGTCAATACGATACACATATAAAAAGATACGATAATCCCCGCTCTAGCAATTTTATAGTTTCTTTCTTTTATGACTTGTACACTTATTCCAATGCACTTTTCAATGGGCTCCGCTCTATGCTTGTTATGGTTATGCCACTGATTTATTTTATACATTTCCCCAATGAGCAATTTCAACTTCCTTTAAAAACAATTACAACTTCCTCTACACACACACACGCACAGGCAGACTTTTGTTTGCGTCTCGTTAAGCCAACACATCGTCAAAATCACATTTCCTCATTCAAGCCAAGAGCGCCTTGTGCCACCCGGCAACTCGGCAGCCAGTCACTCAAAACGACGCCCGGAGCAACCGCAGTGCCAACTCCATAATAAGCCTCATCATGGCTGGCTATATAATAGCAGCCATAATCACATTTCATATTTATCACATTTTTACGCCCACACGCTGTCGAGCAGCAGTTCGTGGCTTCCACTTGCCGTGCGACCTGCGCATTGTTTGCCGTTTGCCTTTGCCGTTTGCCTTTGCTGTTTGCCGTTTGCCTAACCTCTCAATTTGACCGTAAATAAATTGCCTGCTCATTTGGTAAGCACTTGCCCCAAACTCAAGCCAATCCCCTTGCCCCACCCATAAAGGCCCCTCAGCCGCATACCAGCTAACCCCCAAAGTGAATTTCCCACCAGTTTATTTTCAGATGTGAGCAGCAGCTCTGCTCTACCCTGACGAACGGGACGCGACGCGACGCGACGTCGACGTCGACCTCGTGTTCAAATACGTTTAAGCACAATGCAAATACCGTTATAATAGCACAATAGCAACAACAACAACAACAACAACAAAGCCAAAAAAACACGACAGACAGCTGGGTTAGTCTGTGCGCCCAGAGGGCAGGCACGCCCCCTTGCCGTAATGGAGACGTGTGCGTATGAGTGATTTTTCTCAGCTGCGCTTAAAAGTATGCAAATGTTTTTTATGCGGAGGGCGCCAGCGAAGGGGTTGGAGGCGTGGCTGCAGCTGACTTTCAGTTTATGACATTTACACAGAAGTTGTTGTTATTGATGTTGTTGTTGTTGGCTATTAAGCCTGGTAAAGTGTATTTAACTGCAGGCAATTTCATTTGCGCTCATCGCTGCCGGGCGTTTAATTTCTAAGTCCCTTATGCATACTGATTAGCTATACGGACAGGCCGGACAGCTGGGCCGACAGGTATGCCCAGTTGGACAGCTTCGAGTGGACTTAAAAAGTGTGGCCATAAAAAAACGTACAACTGACAGCCAAGCCGCTTAAACTATGAACTTTGTCATTTCAATTTTCGCCAACGGATGCGCTTTGTTTCAGTTCCCACATCGAAAGAGGCAGCCGTGCTCTGCTCTGCTCAGCTCGGCTTGGCTTGGCTGTGCTGTCCATGAGCCGCCGGAAACATTGAGCCTGACAATGCGACTTTCGTTTGGCCAAAAATTGTAGATCTGTGGCTGGTTGTTGCGGTTGCTGCCGCAGCGTGAGGAGTTGTCGCCATTGTTTTGCGGCCAAGGCACATGATGAAGTCCTGGCCATAACCAGGAAGTTTTTCATGCGCCATGACACTTTTTGTGCGCTACGGCAGCCATTTTGTCAGTGTGTGTGTCTACCTTTACCGTTGCCATTGCCGTTGCCGTTGCTGCTGCGGTTGCCACTGTCATTGCCATTGCCGGATCCCGAGACACAGAGGACAAAGACAGAGACAGAGACAGAATCGCTGTCGGAGTCGGTTTTGGGTTTCGGTGCTCCATTGAAATGATTTTTGGATGCATGGAAGCTGTTTGGCTTGCCGCAAGACAGCCGGCTTACTGACTGAACAGCAGCAGCCAGCAGCCAGCAGCCAGAAGCCAGCGGCAGCATCCAGGACAACATCCGCGTGTCCATGTCCGTTCGTCCTGTAATTTATGATGTGCGCTTCCTTTTTTTTTTCCTTTTCCCCTCACAGACAGTTGCCACTGTTTTAGTTCGGGGCAACTTTTCAGTGGTGCCCTGCGCCTGTTTTCTGCTGTCATAACTTTGCGCACATAATTAATAGTTGTGAAAGCCGCGGGCGGGTTTTTAGTTGTGCCGTGCAACTTTTATGGCCGCTTGTCCGGAGTTGTTTGCTCAATTAACTTAGCAGGTAGTTAATTTTCAAAAGCCGCAGGACACCAGCTGCACTTGCTAATTGATTTACTATCCAACCACGATAGAGACTGCAACTGCCGAATATCTTTAAGATACTTGAAGCTGTTCTTTCTTTTCGTTGTCCATTCGAGTGTTGGCCGCAGTTGAGTGGAAAAATCAGCAATAAGTTTGCATTGGATTTGATACATCACAACTTATAAATATCTGTAATAAATTTGCGGCCTTTCACGCGCGAACTCTGAAGGGTCCACAGTCACACAGCATAACAACCCCAGGCCACAGGACTACAAAGGAGTTGCCCCATTCGGGACTTGAATAAGAAAGAAAATTTATCCTGCGATGCTGAAGATGAATACCCTTATAGGTATACACATGATTTGCGCTGTGTTGCCAATAGTTAACTATGTTTTTTTTTATAAATAAACGAATTTTTTAAGCAATTGCTTCTATTTAATAGTGGAGCGATACTGAAATATATATAATATAAGCAAAATACAAGCCAACAGTTTTCAAGGTTCTTCAGATGATCTTTAAGAGCCCAATTTGTTCATATAAAAAACAAATATTTCGACGTATTTTTTCTATTACACTATTTGATATAGTGTTACGTGATGCTGATAGGATTCATTGCCGATTCATTGAAAGCACACTGAAGTATGCAATCCGTCAGTTTGATTTGTATAGAAACAAAGTTGTCAAACTTAAATACTCATTTTAAACGTTATACAGATTAAGAATATAGCAAAGTCAAATAATGTAATAAGGCCTATTCTAATTGTAGTTGTCTTCTTTAACAAACAAGGTGAAGTTAAGAAAGAAAATATCATATATAAAAAACAAATAGTTTTTTACATTAACAAGCCCTTCGACAAAGAATCCAGTTTAATATCCGTACGTTCATACCTTCTAAGGTTTAGTTATAGCAAACCGATTGAGATCAATCTTTAGGTTGTGGCCTGTTTTAGCCTGTGTGGCTGGCTATCTTGGCGTATGCGCAATTTCTGCTTCTGCTGCTGCCGTTTTTATTGCATACCTGGCAAGTGCTGAAGCCACGCGCGAAATATTTAGCATGTCAAATGACATATTTGCGGCTTTTTTGTGTGCCTTGGCAGCAGCTAGCAAGGATATCGCCCACTCACTCATATTTTCTCGCTCACTCTCACTCACTCTCCCCTTGGCGCTGGGGCATATGTGTGCGTTCGTCGTCCCGTCTCGTTCTTTTGTGAATCTGTTTGCTTTGGCTGTCGCCATTTTTGCTGTTTTGTGCTTCATTTATCACTGTGCAGCATTCGGAATTTCCATATACTCAGCATATTTGCTGGCCACAGCACTCGACGCATAGATGATATATGAGTGTGTCTTTAACCCAGCCAGCAGACATCATCGTCATCATCATCATCATCCACTAAGCCAGGGTTGTGTGTCATACTGTTCGATGACAGCGCACAGCAACCCACCCCCCTTCCCTCCTCTCTCTCGCCACTTCTCACACATGGTGTAATTTAGATAAGTGGTCATTCTTCATATTTATAATGCTCATAATTTCATAATGTGCCACGCATATGCAGCTCTGCCTGCCTGATGCCCCCGCCTGCTCTCAGGCTACGCTAAATTAAAATCATACATTTAAGCGCAAAGTGTGGGGGGAGCAGTAAAGGGGAACAACATGGTCAGCGTCGAGCGTCGCCTGAGCCATTTATTTTATTTGGCGCGAGTTTTTGTTAGTCCAGCCACCTTGCAATGAACATGAGCAGTCAGTCCCATTGCCATAACGGACAAAAAGGAGCACGAAGCGGGGGGTGGGGGGCCATAGGAGCACTGTCCCATGAATATGGAACATGTGAAATTCGCGATTGTTGGCGCTGCTATTTTTTCCTCTCGATGCCCACCGTTTGTTGTTCGCCTGATTTATGAGGCGAACATAAAAGTTAACTTAATTAAATGGCTTTTGGCTTGTACTGAATATTAATGCGTGCGCTGCCTTTAAAGTACAGTTAGTAAATCAGAAAGTGTGCAAAACTAGGAATATTCACTCATGTTAGATCCGGGAAGACAATGTGGACTATTGTTCACACACACAGTTTGAAAAGGTTCTAAATAGGTGAAGGGCAGTAAATATGTATATCCCTGCTATGTCCAAAGCTTTGTGCTTCATTATAATTATTTTTATCATTATAATTATTATTGTTATTGTTATTATTATGAATATCATTATTATGATAGGTATTTTTATTACTATTTCTGTTATTTTTGTTATCATTATCATTTCATTGCACCGTAGTGTCGGATCGTTCGCACTACTCAGATGCATATCCGACGCATCAGGCGTAATGAGAGGCGCTATATACTTTGGCTTTCTTTACCCTTTCTTTTACATTGGGTCTCCATGTCAGTTTGCCTTCCCCTACTTAGTACTGACTCTTCCGCAGCTTCGCTAATTGTGCATCCTGCATTACTGCTTCCGTCGAGCATATTAGATTAAATTTTCCGAAATTACTCCCAATTTTTGTTGCATGGATTTCTGAATACGATTTGGATAGGTCGAATTTAACATTGAATTGGATGTACCTATGATCTGGGAAGGAGTGTCTCTCAAGAAGCCTCCATTCTTCCACTTGTGTTCTAAAATATGTGATAAAGTCGATCCCATAAAGGTGAGCTCTTCACCAACATCTCCGATTCTCAATCGATTGTGTTTTACAAAATTTTAAGAGTCACTCAGCTCTGTCATTGATATCGGGACTGCCCCACACGGGTATTGCAAATAAGATCATTTAAGTTGTACTAAGATATTAAATAACCACAAATGCATTTCCTCACAAGGATGCCACTCTGCCATTCGCCATGTAGGAGAATGCTTTGAGCATGGTCCATAACATTATAATAGATGGAATTAGATATAGATGACTTTTCTTACAAGGATGGCTGTTCTAGAACTATTTACTGTCATTATATGAAACACGCTATAGTTATATTGCTCAGACCATACGATTACCAGCAAGACCTCTAATTTAAGACCACCTCTCCGTCATTTCTTTTTTTCTCTAGAGATTGTTGTCGGGCTTCTTCACAGACAGCACTTGCACAGTCTATATACAATTAATCAGTATATATGATTTCAAGTATAAAGTATAATTGCAAATTATATTAGATTTGAGTAGACAATTCAGTTATCTTCAGACACTTGCGATATTCAACTCAAACTCAAACCATTTGCCTGAAATTTACGATGCAAATATTTTCAGATAGCTGAAACTTTTTAATAGTTAAAACTTGCAAATTTCGTTGGCAGCGATAACAAACAGGTTCGCCAATAAATATTGACACCATTTTGAGTTTATGAGCAGGAGAAGTTGAAAACTATCAGGGGCAGGGGCAGAGGCAGACAGATAACGGTAACATTATATGTACTTATATATAATGCAGACAAAACAGAATCTTAACGTTGGAACTGGAAACCGAAAACTAGAAACTGAAATTTCTTTCAACATTTGGCAAACGAAAAAAAAATGTGAAAAGCAAGCAGAGCAATGCGAATCGTAAAAAATAAAATTATGCAAATTTTTATTATTTGATTATGCAAATGTTCGCGCTTGACGACCCTTGGCATAAGGACGACAATACTCGAACCCCGCACACTCCAACCTCCAACACATGCAAGCACTAAAGCTTCCGTTGTGACTGACTAAAAAAAAAAGAACCGTAAAGAAACAGTTAGTTGGCCACCATTTTCCCCAACAAGCGGCGGGCTCCCTACAGCGGTTAAATTTGAATTTTCGTTGGCGATTCCATTTCTTTTTTTTGTTTTTTTTTTGGCACATGGGGAACAAGGACGAATGGAGGCGCGGCGGAGGGTGCCGCATTGTGGAGCATTGTCATATGTGGTTGGAAATTTTGAATCTGTTTGCAACCCCTTCGAGCGTATCCGTTTCCTTCTGTCGCGTGCGTTTTCCCCCCCACTTTGCGATCCACCTCGCCCAGCCCCGCTGCCCCCCCTTTGGCCACACTTGTCGTATGCGTATTTATATTTTCTCGTGTTCTGCTTTGTTATTGTCGCTCTTCCTCTGTTTCTCCGCTTCCCTGTCTCTTCACGCTTTGCGCGCGATTTGAATCTTTTAAGCGAAATATTGTTGAAATCACTTTATGCCTGACTGACTGGAATATATTTCACGGGTCGGGGTGACAACGGTGGGGTGTGTGTGTGTGTCTGTGTGTGTAACGTACACCTTAAATGCTCTAATTGATATACAACACTAAGCTGTGTGGCTTCTCAGCCGCAAAAAAGTCACGCAGAAAGCGTTTAAATTATAAAGTTGCTGATAAAAAAGAAAAGCAGACTCGTAAAAGCCCAACTGATAAAAGCTGAACATTCAGTTTTATGGCTGTATTCTAATCAGTTTGAGAAATTACCAAAACGTGGTGCTGCAAACTAGACCAGAAGGGAATTCAAACAAAAGGCGTACGAAAAACAGACAAATGGACAAATGCGGCAAATTGCAACTAATTTTTGACTGATGGAAAGCAAAAAAAATAATGTGAAGAATTTCGCTTCTTCTTTTTAATCTATTAAGTAATCTTTTAAAGGCTTAAAACAAGAAAGTAACATTTGTTAAAGATATTATTTAACACCTTTTCAATCCTAAGTACAAAAATTTCAAATCCGAGTTTCGAAACTTAAGCAGAAAATATATGTTGCCTCATTTTATTATTTTGTTTTTCAAGTCTTGTAGTAAGGATTAGAAAAGACTTCGATTACATAAAGCAAATCGATATTTTTAGATAATTGATTGATTGATATAGTAGTTACAGTTAGCTACAAAAGTGCCCGCTTATTGCGAGCGATAACTGAGCGCAATTTGTAAGCAGCTAAACAAACAGCAGCCGCGGGTTGGTCAGTTATGAATCTTAGCCAAAAAGTGACGCACAAACAGGCGCTCATCAATCACCGGGCCGGGCACATAAATCAAGCTAAGAGTCACAACCTATAGAAAAACGGCAGAAACTGCATATTAAGAGTGGGCGAAGACTGTTTAGCCCCGCGGCGATGGGCTGGGCACCATCAACTTTGATTGAGCAACAGTCGTGCTCAACTTAAGCGCCATTTCCGGCACAAAAGCGAGTAACCGGCCATAATAAGTGAAACGCGTAATAAAAGCAAAATGCTTAGAAGACGACACACACACAAAAAAAGGCCAAGAAAGGAGACCCCAAGAAGTTGGCCAAGAGAGGGGCCCGGCCATATATATGTACATATACAAAGACAGTCTGTTTATTTACGCCGCATCGTATGTAGAAGCTTACATATGGGCGCCTCCAGGCCAGCTGCATGGTTGCCGGAGTGCGGCGGGCGGTGAACGGTGAGAAAAAGTGAGCGGAGGCGAAGTGCTGGTCCGGTTGTTGCGGCGTCCATACGGCGGGGCACACATCACACATGTTGTTCCGAGTACACACGTATGTTGCCTGCAAGCGATAGCGTCAACGTTAGCGTCGACGACAACGTCGACGTCAGTGCCGCCATTTTTTGTTGCTGTTGTTTTTGTTTTTTTTTTGTTTTTGGCAGCGCTTGCCCCAATCTTGGGCGGCAATCGCAAGCGGCACATATGTGCAATCATGTGCAGCCCACCCATTTTCCCAATCAACGGTGGAGACGCTGTGGAGACTCCATTTTGGTTTTGCCATTGGCGCGTGCCTCCGACACGCCCACCACGGCGCCAGGCGCATGCCCGGCATGCCCAGTTCGAAACGGGACTCGATGTCGAATTTCGAAGAGCTGTGTCCAAGCACAGACTCTCTGCGCCGGCAGCTGCTTAGTGTCAGCCGTGCGAAGCGGCTCAAGCGGATGGCGGATGGCACAAATTTTAATCAAAACTAGATAAGATTTGCAACGAGAAACAAAACCCAGAATGACAAGTGCACATGTTGGATGGGGGAGGGGGGAAAGGGTACCCACGTTGTATCTGGTTGACCACAAATCCGGTGTGTGAATCACAAGTCCGTTAAATTGAAACTTGGGATTTCACGCAGCTTAAGTTTTTTAGCAATTATGAGCGAGCCAACTGGCAATGGCTGTGCGAGCGAGCGAGTAAGATAGATAGATAAAGAAAATAAATAAAACCAAAACGAAGAAAACAGGCGTTAACACTTGTCAGCCGGGACAGGAATATGTCACCTGCAACAGGAGTCGGGCCAAAGCTGGGCCCGGCTCAGCTGCTGATAGGCAAATTCAATCAACAACACAACACCCCGCCTCCGTTCCGACTCTCCCCTCTCCCATTCACACACATATATATTGGTGCCAAAATATCTCTCATAAATTCATATTTATGGTCGAACATTTTGAACCTTTTTGTTTGCACGCACGCACACAATCAAAAGTCGATTAGCATGCGGCGCCCCGAGGCCGGTTACCGAGCCCAAAACTCACTACAAGCTGCAAATAGGCAAACGCAGGTAATCGCATTTCAAAAACTGATCCCCCTCCCCACCCCCACCCAAAAAAAAACACAAACAACAAACCAATTTTCAACCCCTGCCCAGAGAAAACTTCGTGTTGAAAATCTGCTGAAACACAATGAAAATATTTTGCTTTCTGCACAAGGGGGTAGGACAGGAGCAGGAGCAGGGGCAGGGCCGGGGGCAGGGGCATGGTCAGGATTGTGTGCAGGCTGGGTGTGGCTGTGACAAGTACAAGCCACTTGTGCGTTGATGATAATTTTTACATTTTTGGTAACAAACAGCCGCCGCCGCCGCCGCAGAGAGAGGTGGACGGTCCGGTCCAGATATCTGAAATCGGCTTATGTCGCCTGCATTGTGCTGACAATGCTGGAGGAGCTTTTGTTTTAACCATGGCACCAAACGGGGGCGGGGGGCGGCAACCGGTGCCAGGCCAGGCATTCTGTGATTTATGCCCAAGTTTTAATTTAAAAGCAATCAATTTGAAATATGTAACCGAAAAAGAGTTTAGACTGCAAGAAACTTTGCAGATAAGCTTGGAAATTGAAAGATTATAATTCAATATGACTGCGGAGACGATATAAATTATCAAATACATTAAAACATTTTTGAAAGTATTTGGAAACTTTTTAAAACGAACAGGTGCAACAAATTTAAAAAGATACGGGAATTCATATAATAAAGAAAACTTATGCAAGATTTCGTAAAATAAAATTATATTTCTTTTAAGCATTAGATAAATGATAGCTCGTATTTTAGCCCGATTAAGGAATTAGCTCATTACTAAAATTTAAAATATTACGAAAACAATTTAGTTTAGTTTAGCAAAATATATATAAATATTTTTCAGCTTTAGTTTTTCGTTTTGAAATTCAAGTTGAAAGACCAAAAAACCGCTTTTAACGATATGTTTACTATCAATTTTCAATCATAGCCAAAGGTTCTTGGTTATACATTCAAAAGCCATTCAAATAAGATTTGCAAAAATTATAGAGTACTTGCTTTAGAGAAAATTTAAGCGAGATTTTCGTAAAATAAAAAAATACTTCATTTAAACATTAGATTTTGATAACTCGTATTGTAGAACGATTAAAGAATTAGATCATTATTCAAATTTAAAAAATTACGAAAAGAATTCTAAACTAAATAAAAATAAATGAATATTTTTCAGCTTTTCTGTTTCGTTTTGACATTCAAGTTGAAAGACCAAAAAATCTTTTCTGATGTGAATTTTATAAATGCAATTTATCCATTCCATTCCAATCCAATCATAGCGAAAGGTTCTTGGTCATACATATTATAGCAAGAGAACGTTTTTGAAATTATTGACAAGTTTTTAAAACGAATAGAACAAGCAATTGAAAAAGTGTGTATTTAAAATATATGAAAATTCAAATGACATTTCCAGAAATTATAGAGTACTTGCTTTGAAGAAAACTTAAGCGAGATTTTCGTAAAATAAAAAAATGTTTCTTTTAAACATTAGATTATTTAAAGCTCGAAAACAATTTAGTTTAGCTTAGCAAAATATATATGAATATTTTTCAGCTTTTGTTTTTCGTTTTGACATCCCAAAAATCATTTCTGATGCGAATTTTATAAATAATAAAAAAAATTTCAATTAAGACCAAAACTTTTGTTAAATTGAAATTGAAAAGTAAAAATTTAACGATATGTTTACAATCCATTCCAATCCAATCATAGCCAAAGATTCTTGGTTATACAAATTTTAGCAACATCAAAACCGACTTCGTTTTTAATGCGTAAAATGACATTAGAGGCAGTCTGGGTGAAAAAATCATTAAAAATTCAATTATGTCAAACATTCAGGTATTATCTTGATGCATTATCCTTGGCTAATGAGCCACATTTGGCCGCCGAGCGAACTGTGGATTTGGGCGGCGATCTTATCGCTGGAAGGAGCCTCAAGCCTGAAGCCAGCGGCAAAAGTGAAATCAATTAAAATTTATCACTTTATTTTCATTAAGAGACAACAGAGTGAAGCGGCGCTGCTGTCCCCAAGGTGCAATTCGTTATCAATTCGAGGACAATGGCGGTCAGGATGTGGCTTAACTGTAATTTGTCCTGGCGTCGACGCAACGCTCTTGTTATCGCCGCGAAGAAGACAATAAAAGCGCCACAGCGTTTGTCGCTTTAAATAATAAAAACATTTGATTTGCCAAAGTCGGCACGTGCCAGGACGAGTCTGGATAGGCTGCCAGGCTGGCTGCAAGGCTGGCAGTGCGCAACCAAATCGCAGATAAAGCCATCGCGTAAATTAATGGCCGGCACGTGTCCTTGACGCTGCCGCAAAGAGACCGGGCGAGAACATAGCTGCGCCTCGGATTGGCTTGCCGATTGAGCTCTTGCATTTGGGATTGGGCAAGCTGTCCGTCCGGACGGACACGCTGGGTGGTCCGCGTGTGTGGATGGCCTGTGAATTGGGATCAGCTTATGGACAACAAATTATCGGCTCTATATGTGGCTCCCGTTTGTGCTGCGGCTGCGGCTGATAATTGAGGCGTAAATGTTGACACACGTCCGCAATCCGGAGCCCAACTTGGAACATTGTCGCCGCCCTTAACACTGACTCCAAGTGGAGTTTATGATTGCGACATTTGCCACGGATTTACGAGTGAAGAAGAGTGGCTCGTGACACTCTATTCTCTGTGTTTTTTTTTTTTTTTTATAGAGCAGTCATTCGGATTTACTGTGGCTTTCGTTGGTTGACGGCCGGCAACAATGTCGACGATAACCCTATCAAAATTTTATGCGGAATGCGAACCTCGTAACCGCACCAATTGCGGAGAGAGTGCATAAAAAGTTAATAAGCTTCCCATTGATATTCAATGGATGAAACAAAGAAGTTCGCCCAAACAAAGGCGGCTTTTGATTTTCCAGCTGATGAACTGGTTTCAAAGTGCCCGACAAAACCTTTGACCATATGTGATAAAAAAAAATTGTATATATATATAAAAATATATAAATTGACAGCTGAAGGGTAACGCATAAAATACCCTATTCATATTTATCATTTAAGATGTATTAGTAATAAAATCAAATAATCAGATACGAAGAATTTTTTAGAATAAATTTGCGCTTATATTAAACATTATTATTATATATATAAATATCTATCTTAAATCTGCAGGACTTATAAAAAAGTATATTTATATTGAGAAGACAATTACTTTCGACGACTTAAACAAAGTATATATAATCAGAATCGGCAAACCTGACACACGAATATCATCCCTTATATAAGCTTCATAACCATTTTGTTTACCTCATGAATAAGGGTATACCATAAATAAGTATTTAAGGCGAGCCATGAAATTAAAAAAAAAGAAGAAGAAGAGAAAAGAAAAATAAGTCACACCACACAAAAGCGTTTTGAATACATGATGATGATGTGAGACGGTTGACATATGGCCACTTGGCAGCATTGGAAAATCAGCGAAGGATATGCTAACCAGTCGCAGGAGGGGGACAATTGTCAAATAACCACAGGACATGCACTTGAGCGCATCTTGTGTGTGATTGGAACAGGATGTGTGTGTGGAAGAGTTAGAATGTGAATAATGATGATGTTCATAATAATGATTATTTTGTGAAGCCGTTTTGGCCCCAGTCCAGTCCAGTTAGTTGCTTTGATCCTTGATTGGAGCTGCCGCTCGGCCACTCGAGGCGCAGCTGTGACACTGATTGATGAGCCGAAGTGCCAGCGATTGGGTCTCCCGTAAGCAGCTTTGAGGATTCCGCATCAGCGATTGCTTTAATCGAATTCGCTGTTGTGGGGCGGGCAGCTGCTGCGGTTCGTTGAAACTAAATGGTGTCAACTGTGAGCGCGCATCGTAAAAAATAATGACCACCAGAGATAAAATATTATTTTTTATGTTATTGCTCCACTTGGGCAATTGCGGAGCAGTCGCAAACAATATTTAAATTTTGAAAAGTTTCGAGTGTACCAGTTAAATGAACCAGAAGCAAGATTGTCGCCCCACAACACAACAAATGTTTTATGGTGTTGCGTCTTTTTGTTTTTATTCAGTGCAGGTTCCGGCAGACGCTTGCAAAATGGAAAACAATGGGGCAGGCCAAAAATAAAAAAAAATATATATGGGTGACACGCCCAACGCCCGAAACGCCCCGACAATCGAATTTGCACACTGGACACATTTTGGAAATTGATACATCGAAAAGGACACCGGACACTTGCCAGAACTATCAAAGCACATATTTGGCCATAAATCATAAATCAATACAGAATGCACAGAACGCCGCCGCCGGGCTGAAGAGGCAGCAATCGGAAGCGACTCCCTCGTGGTGTCCTTCGTTCGGCCATTGGCTAATGATGTCTTAAAAAAACGATTTGGTCCCAGGGTGGCCAAAAGCTAAAGCGAAAATAAAAAGTGGCAATGTCACAAAACGAGGGCAATTGATGTCCTCAGGTCAAACGCATTAACTAAATTGCCGTTTCAGCTGGCGAAGCTCTATATCTAGTTTCTGTACGTGTGTGTGTGTGTGTGTGTGTGTGTGTGTGTGTGCGGGCGGGAAATTGAATTTCCACGGCGCTAAGTGGCGACGCCAGCAGAGCAACAATATTCTTCCAAATCGGCTTTAAGTCATGAAAAATAATAGACAACCCCCGACGAGTAGTAAAAAGCAGATTGCGAGGCGCGTCAGCAGCCAAAAAGATTGCGGAACACATGCTGTGCCGCATATGACGACGGCTGACGAGGACGAGGACGACCCTCTACGCGCTTATCAACGGCGAAACACGCATGGGAAGCGGGTAGCGCAACGCAACATGTGAGACGCCGCAGCAAATGTAACAAATATACACAAATACGTATACATATATAAAGATATATATGTATATATATATAGTTAGAATTATATTGGGTTTTGACATACGAAATTTGCTGGTGGAGTTCGGTGTGCGGGCAGGAGCTGTTTAGCTTGTATCCATGTCACCGGGTATCTCCGAATCCTCAATGGTGCGTGTAGCAGGTATGTACACCTTGAAGGCGAACTTGGACTTGACAAAGGAGCCGGTGTTCAACACCGTGCAGCCATGCTGGCTGCTGGCAAAGCTCTGACACGAATCGCCCATCACAATGAGATCGGGCAGCGGGTACAGCCACAGCGCTGGATCGTAATCCCAGTGCACGGGCATCGCGATCGGGTGTATGGGCACCAGATGGCCCTGGCAGACGAGAGTGCGCGCAAAATGCTGTTCAATGTGCGATGTGTCCGGCGGAAAGTGCAGCGTATTGCGACAGAATTTGGCCATCAGATCGAGACGGCAGACGACTATCTGTTGGGTGCAATACTGCAGGCGGCACGGATTGGTGGCCAGCTGGGTACGCGGCCACGCCTTGAGCAGGCCGGCGGCCAGGCACTCGGGCAGTGGAGCGCGAGGCAAAATATTTGGCGCCGTCGGATCCTCGGCGGAGGGCACCATTATCAGATCGGTTTGCTTTTTAAGCTGCTCGCAACCGGCAGCCAACGCGCCCAATGCGTCCAAGTGCTGACGCAACTCATGGTGACTGCGCGCGCTAGCCGTGAAGGGACCCATCAGGACAATGGCCTGCGGTGGGCACGAATCATAGCCGACAAAGAGCTGGCGCAACTTGTCCATCACCACAGGCAGATCCAGGCGCACATCGGACAGGAATACCAGCGTTGTTTCCGTATTGGTGCGCTCCACTTCTTGCAAGCGAGGCGAGTACTTCAGCAGCTTGACGGACTCGCCGCCCCAACTGTTCCCAGTGCCGAAGAAGGCGCGGCTGCTGCTGGCCGGTTCGGCGGGTGGAAAGCCCAGACCATCGACTGTGATAGATGAAGTGCAAGTGATTAATATACCGGATCATTGAGCATTTGGACGTGGACGTTACCTTTCAGTACACCATTCGCATAGTTGCCCTCCGCAAGGACAAAGCTGCCCTCGCAAAAGAAGCCGGCATGGAAGCGTGCGCCGCTCAAGTCGAGCTGCACACAACCCGTGGGATCCTCCACATAGAATTTGCCCTCCTTCAGCTGTGTGAGCAGACCCAATACCACGGCCTCCTTGAGACTGGATGTGGCCAGCAGATTTTCTGCGTACTGCAATTTGAATTTTTTGGCCTGCGCGTCGGCGGCGACTCCGTCCTGGATGACCGCCGGCGCGAACAAGTCATGTCGCAGTGTTTTCTGCAGCAGCATTGCGTAGCGCTGCTGCATGTAGTCCGACTTCATGCGCGGCTCTGGCAGCAGCCGCCGGAGTTGCGTGTCCCGCTCAAACTTCTTGATTCGGGTGTTGTAGCGGTAGCGCGGCACAGTAAATGCATCGATTAGCGAGAAGACCGTCTCGCCCTCATCCAGACCGACGCGGTTCAGTTCGTTAATAGCCTTTTCCAACGCTTCCCGTTCCACATGCGGCGTCGCCAGCTTCTGGCCCTGCAGATTCTCCGTTATAACTGTCATCCATTTTTCACGTTCGGCCGGCTCGAAGGGCAGCAGTTGCTCGGCGAGGTAGGTGCTGTTCTCGGAACGTATTAGAAAGCCGCTAAGCTTAAACGATGATGTGATCCGTTTGCGCAACTGTGCCAATTCGTCCATGGCCAAGAAATTTTAAAAAAATAACACAAACGCAACCTGTTGCGACTTAATTTATATATTTCGCGCCATTTGAACTAGAGAGCGAACGAACCGATATTGGAACTGGCGTTGTACACACTTTCCAACACTGTAACATTGTGGCGGCTCGTCGATATTGTGGAATATTTCTAGCATATACAATTTATTGGACGCGACGGATATTTATTCCAAAATTCGGCCGATTCCACACTACTACCTTATAACTTATTTGTAGCTTTCGCCTGTTTCTGTTAAGAAGATATCTTTAATAAGATTTTCATTAATCTGTCACTTATAAAACTCCCCAAACCATAGTAACCATTTAAATATCTTGAACTTTTTACAGAATTTCTATAAACGAATTTGCGCGCACTGTTAACTTCGGCTTATGCTACGATTTTAGGGTGCCCATATTTAGCTCATTGAACCAATTCATTTCAGTTCACTCACTCACGGACAACCCAACACTACTGTCCAGCGCACGTGTATAAATATTGAAAGGAATTGAATTGCTGTTTAATTTACACAAAATGGATGTTGTTAAAGCAGTTCTGGAAAAACACCAAAAGGAATTGGATAAATACAAGCCAATCACAGTAGAAAAGCATTTGGAGTGCCGCATAGATGTGGGCACGCTGCTAATAACAGATCCCAATGACTTGGAAGACCGACAACTCGCGTAAGTGAAGCGTGCAAATAATTTGTAGACATTTTAATATATGTTTTATTTGCATTTAGCAACGACAAGGAAAACTATCTGGCGGCCTTAACGCGTGACAATACACAATTGCTAATTAATGCGATTTGGGAACTGCCGACCGAACGTGTCGATGAGAGTATTGTGGCCAAGTTGCCGGAGCCAACAACGGTGCTGCCGCGTCTACGCAAGCCGCCAGGTCCACGTCCATTGACGAAGTGGGAGAAGTTCGCCAAGGAGAAGGGCATCACAAAGAAGAAGAAGGAAAAGAAGACGTACGATGATGTCCTGGACGTAAGTAGCCAATAAATCGAAATCACAAATGAAACTCAACTAATGCAAACAATCGCACAGAAATGGGTTCCCACGTACGGTTTTAAACGCGCTGAGGCTGAGAAAGATAAGGACTGGGTGCTGGAGGTGCCCCAGAATGCGGATCCCAACACAGACATGTTCCAAAAGAAGATGGACTTGCGCAACGAGAAGGTCGCCAAGAACGAGATTCAGCGTATGAAGAACATTGTGCGCGCCAAAAAGATTGATATGCCACGCAGCGGCTATCTGGGCCCCGAGGCGGCATCATCGCATCAGCTGCTGACCGCTGTGACTGTAGCCAAATCCTCAACTGCATCGGTGGGCAAATTCCAGAGCAAGTTACCTAAAGAAAAGGAGGCACGCGGTCTCGGCGTCAAGGAGCTGATACCCGGCGGCAAGCGTAAGGCATCGCATATCACAGCGCAGCCCGAGAGAGAGGCCAATTTGGATCTCATCAAGAGCGTGCTGAACAAAAAGCCCAAATTGGATGTGGAGAAGGCGATATCGCTGCAAAAGCATGACGAGCGATTAGAGTAAGTTAAAGAACGAAAATAATGTTTGTAATAATTCACAATCATTTTTTTTTTTTTTTTGTAGACGTGAGGCTGAGAGCGCCAACAGACCTGCGAAAAAGGGCGGCAAGAAGGGCAAAGGCAGTCGCAAGGCGGTGGGCAAGAAGCCCAAGGGCCATCAAGGCCAACGTGCACCGGGCAAGAAGGGTCAGACCGGTCGCAAGCGTCGCTAAACCAGTCGAGAAACCTGCCGCTTTATATAGGACTCTTTTTTTAACAAAAACACACTTTATATTATAAATACAATGATAATATTTAAGCCACAATGAAACTCCGAAAGTCTAACTGCGATGGAAACGCAAATTCACGGGCGCGCTGTGCCGTTTCAGATACTCGTAGACAAAATTGCGGAAAACGCGATTAAAGTTGCGTATCGATGGCCAATGGAGATTGGCAGCGTTGTCCTTCGGCGTGTGCCACACGTCCGGAAACGGTGTTGCAATCAAGTGCAATATGGGCACATTCTGCTCGAGGAACGGACGATGGTCGTCGTCAACTAAACCACCAGCGGGTCGATTCAAGAACATATTGTTATTGCCTTCTAGTCGACCAGCAGCCCGAAGTGTTTGCTCAATCTGCACCAGGCTGGTATGCAACCCGTGCGTATTCTCATAGAAGCTAGAGAATGTCGGATTGCGAGCGCCAATCAAGTCAAGCAGCACGAGCACCTCCTAAATGTTTTTGTGAGCGGAATTGAGATTTTGATAAGTTGCTACTTTGATCAACTTACAATCCGATCGATGTGACGCGGAGCCAAGTTGGCCTGGCCCGACGCTGGAGAGCCGGTGCGCGTGCGCGATAGCTGGCTGGCCAAGTGTCGGGAACCGTAAACGGAGTCAGTGCTGGTCCACTCCCTAAAGGCCTCTTCGCCGTCAAAGAAAATCAGCTACAGAAATGTGTGCAAATAGCTTCATTATTCTATATAGTCAAATTCCCTTGTTAACTTGCCATCAATCCGAGATCTTTGCGGCTGCGAAACTGTTGCAACAAATAGGTGTTTAGCGTTTTGACCGTGTTCAATAAAATGGCGCACGGCACAGCCGAGTCGGTGGCGCCCACGAAGCCCGGATCATTGGCGAAGTACTTGCTGTCGTAGTGGCAGGCGAGTGCCAAGTAATTTTGCGCCTGCGGATTGATGTAGCCCACAATGTTGGCGAACGTCAGTTCGCCGAAAATTGGTACGCGCTGCTTGAACTCATCCACTTCCGTTTGGAAGCCAAGGCCATTCAGTGAACTGACCAGGTAGTCGCGCACCTGCTGATGGCCGCGGCTGCCAACGACACGCGGCACCAAAATCGATTTCAGGCTGCTGTTGAAATGCGCCTCATCGTCGGGCCAATCACTGATCTGCACCTGTACAACAAAATATAATCTCAATTATTGGTAACCATTGGCGGCTGGGCGGGTGACTCAGCGAGCGACTTGATTTACGTTGCTCTGTTGTGCGTGTACGTAATCAGCTGCCAGCAGCCAAATTGAAATGAAAACCAACGGCGACATATTGCACGTATTTAGCCACAATCTCCGTCCAGACACGCTGATGTGTGAAGGCGCACTGGAGCTGCTCTTTTTACGGCTGGTTAAAACAGTTTACCATTGTCGTTGTTGTTTTTGTTAACGATCTGTGCAGCTGCTGCTCGCGCTAATGGCGCGCAAACCAATACTGATGCAAATCAATCTGTGCACATCTGTGTGTGTGTGCACACAAGAGAAGAGCTTTCCACCTCCGCATTTACAAAGTAGTGTTTTGGAAAAAGCTTTGCCAACTAGCAGAGAGCGTAACGGTATAACCCGCAAGCTCACAAGCTTAACGAAACCTCAGCTTCATCCAACTTTCGTACGCAAGCTTTAAAGCTCTCTAAGCACTATTTGCAGTCCATCTCCATAAATATGAAGAGTGCAGAGCATAGGCAGCAGCACGCACGACGAAAAGAGACAACAGCTCTTTGTTTATGTTTTGGTCGAAGTAGGCGGCACAGATGCGTTTTTTTGAAACTTCGGGGGGAAACAGGGTTTGCATCAACAGCAAAGAAGTGCTGTTGTTGTTGCCTAATTGAGGCGAGGCGAGCTGGAAATTTACCTGCCAGAGTAAAAAAGGGAAATGGTTCATAATTCGGCGCATCGACGTGACGTCACATTGGCTTCTGTTCAGCAGGCCAAAATGGCAAAATGGATGTGACGTCACATATTGAAAAAATGTGCAACCTTTAGTTTAGGCTGCGGACACACATGCTTATGCAAATGGCACGACTATGTGTTTAATATTTTTGGTGCATCGCGGCAAAAATACCCTTATTTATACAATTTATGTTTATAATATGTTTACACAAAACATATTTAAGCTAATAGTTTCTATTGAAACTCTGTATATATGAAGGAAACATTTTGTTTCATATTGATTTACCAATGTTTTTTTTTAGTTAAATATTCCATTCAGAGCTCGTGGCTCGAAAATGAATAATTATAAAAATTGGCCGGCCTGCTGCCAGTAGAAGCCAAGACACAGAAGAAGAAGACATGTTTGTGTCTTTGCACAGGACAACAATAAAAGATGGGCGCCAACCATTTTAAGCAAAAACTCGTTATCCATCATACTCCTCTTCGTTCTTTACTACTGTATGCTCCATGACAAAAGCTAAAGCTCAGCATCATCCAACTTTCGTACGCTAGCTTTGAAGCTGTAAACACTGTTTGCCGTCCATTTCCATTGATATGAAGAGTGCAGATCATAGGCAGCAGCACGCACGATGGAAAGAGACAAAAGCTCTTTGTTTATGTTTTGGTTGAAGTTGACACGAAAATGTGAGTATTGTTTTGGTGCAACGAGACAAAAATACCCTGTTTTACGCAATGCATATATAAATTGTTTATGCATAACAAATTTAAACTAATAATTTTAATTCAAACTTTGTATATAAAAAGGAAACAATTTGTTTCCTATTGCTTTACCAATTTTGTTGAAGTTTTGGTAAAATAAAATGCTGAAAGCACTAAAAAATAGTTAAAATATTCCATTCAGGGAGTGTGCTCCTGGCTCGAAAATGAAAAATTATTAAAAATTGGCCGGCCAGTAGGCATCAAGACCAAGAAGAATAAGACATGAATATAAGAATGAAAATCTAAAGGATATAATTTTTTTTATATTTGACGTCACATCTTAGGTATCTGTGCCAGTGTGCAATTTTGCCCAGCTGAACGTAAACGAATAGTTTGTCTCTTTTCTTCGTGCGCGCTGCTGTTTATGATCTGCACTCTTCATATCTATGGAAATGAACAGCAAACAGCTTGCGCACGAAACAAAGAGTAATAAAGAACAATGAAGAGAAATACGAATCCGAACTTATATTACCGTTGCAAAAATGTGCAAAATATATTCAAACACAACCAATTTAACATGGAATGCAACAACAAATCTCTGAAAAACAACAACAGTTTGTCAATGTAAAAAAAGAGAATTAATTGCACATTGTCCAAACGCAGACTCGAACTCCGACCTGAAGTTAATGCGGCACAATTTTTATCAGCTGCGCCACACTTTCATTTGGTTTCGTTATAATAAAATTCAATCATTGCAAAAAAAAAAATTCGAAGAAATACACTTGACAACATTTTTTTATTATCTTTATGCGTACACATGAACACAGAAACTGCTTCTGCTTCCGACAATCATTGCGATTGGCCCCCACTACTGAAAAATATATTTTTGATTTGCTCGGAAGCTTAATATATGATCGTTTTAAAATTTTCATGACTTAATAAGATCATTAAAGTATACGTGCAAACCTACTTGCAAATCTGTACTATTTCATTTGTGCGGTTTTCAGCTATATCGATATTTTGGGCGATTGGGGGAAGGTATCCAAAACCAGAAATATTTGAAATTTTCGTATGCTTTACGAAAACAAAGCTATTATAAGAGTTATGCAAAAAAAAAACCGGGTCAAAGTAGCGATAAATATCGATCGTAAAAAAAAACGGAAAAATTTATCGATCTTTTGAAATAAACTTGATCTGCATATGGTATGAACACCTTACTAGCTTTTGTAATCTCAGAAATTGATGTGTTCATATAGACACGCGGACATGGCTAAATCGGCTCGACTACTGATGCTGATCAGGAGTATATATACATACACTTGCACAAAACCGTTATACCCTTTTTTACCCATTTTCACTGGGTTCAGGGTATGAAAATACAAATCCAAATCTAAATCGAGAGACGGCCACGCCCAAAACTGGACACTTAGTGGACGACAGGTTGGCAGCGGCGTGCGCCACTTGCGGTGGCATGTTGCAAATTCAACACTTACCTAATTAACGCATGCGGCTTGGTGCAACATTGCGTATGCGCAATGTGAAATGAATTGGAGTGAAATAATGCGTAAATGTATGTCCAAATGCCGAAAGCACATAAAGTAGACTAAAAGCGGCTGCCACAAAAACTGTCCAAATGCAGTGGCCCATTAGATCATCGACAGCCAATTTTGGATGGGGCAGCTCCTCGCGACGTTTCCCACTTGCCGCATATATAAGAGCCGCAATCGGAGCAACTGCAGCAGCACAAACGCAACAGAGCTTCTGACGTGAATCTCGGGCCAACAATTAACAGCAGCCGCGACAACATGCAGATTGGAGTAAGTAGCCAGTGCAGAGGCAACTACGGTCCCTAATCCGTTTCTGATCCTCGCCAGATTTTAATGTGGGCAGCGCTCTGCCTCACCTGCTGCCTGGCAGCGCCCGCGCCGGTGCCGGAACCGGAGCCCGCACCAGCTCCTGCTCCAGCGCCAGCTCCAGCTCCTGCACCAGCGCCCAGCTTGGGACACGGTTATCTGGGCTATGGCGGCTTGGGTTTGGGCATTGGCCACTACGGCGGGCATTATGGTGGTCACTATGGTGGCTACGGATTGGGCCTGGGTCTGGGCTATCATGCGCCCATCATCAAGACCATCGCAGCGCCCATCATCTCCAAGACGATCATTGGCGGCTACGGCTACGGCCTGGGCCACGGCTATCTGGGCGGCTACGGCGGACACGGCCTCTACGGCGGACATGGCCTCGGCCTCGGCCTCGGCTTGGGCCTGGGCTATGGTCACGGCTATGGCTACGGCTGGTGAGCGCCGCTCGTTTTCCAAAAGCTAATCCATCCATCAATGAGGAGTATTAAAAAGTACGAAACTTTTTGTGCAATTCTTTTTTTTTTTTTTATATCGATTAACACGAAATATAATTGAAATTCAAATAAACTTTCTCTCAGAGTTGCCGAATTTTAGAGAAAATTTGTTTTGTTTTTGTTATTTTTTCACCCGACGAAACGAAACGAAGCAAGAAAAGCAAAGGATTTTGTGGTGGGCTGAGCAGCTCCTTACCAGCCATGGCCCAGGCTGAGGCCAGGAGCAGCCAAGGATCTGAGTCCGAGACCCAGGCCGAGTGGTGCACCGAGCGGGCCATGTGCCAAGCCGAGTGGTGCCGGAGCCAGGCCGAGTGGTGTGTGGGCCAAGCCGAGCGGTGCCGAGGCCAGGCCGATGGGTCCATGGGCAATGCTAATCCTGGGTCCCAATCCCAATGGCGACAGTGCTGGCCCGGCCAGCGAACCGTGGGCCAGACTTAAGCGGGGCGCCAAGGCAAGCGAGGGCGCGGTCAGGGTGTGGCCGTAGGATATGGCCGGAGCGGCAGCCAAGGGCAGGCCCGGACCAGTCAGGCCGCCCAAGTAGCCCGGAGCGGCAGCGGCGCTGGCCAAGCAGCAAACGGCCAAAACGAACTGGGAACCAAATTGGAGAACGATATTAGCCACGCTTGAAACACACAAGAAACTCCGTTCGGGCCACTTACATATTTGAACATCTTGTAGGGAGTTTGGTTTTTGTCGATTTACTCGGAGCGAGAACACAACGTTTAATAATGCCTGCTAACCGGGCTCAAATGCTTTTATAGCCAAATCCAGTGTGGACCAAAAGACAAAAAAAAAAAATAAACAAATCAAAACTAAACTAAAATGCGACGAGAACGGCCCAAACTGCACTTTTACTTTTGTTGGAGGCTGCGAAACTTCGTGTGCGCATGCAAAATGCACTTCGTTTCTGCTTGGAGCCGTCGGGCGGTGCCGTGGTGCGGCGGTGCGGTGGTGCAGCTGCGAGTGGAGACCCGCCCAAAACTACAACAAACAGCACAGTCAATGCGGATGTATGGAATTATTTCTGTTATAAGTATGTTAGATATTTGTATATACATTTATCTAAATATATATATATATCTGTATATCATGAAATCTGTGTGAGAAAAATATAAATAAGCCAAATTGCATTTGAACAAGTTTCCGAAAACATTTAAGAACTGGTCCCCGATGCGTGTTGCGCTTGATTGTCGCCCGATATTTATCTTAACCAGCGATTGGCTCGAGCAATGCGTAAATTGGCCATTTAGTCGGTTTTTTCAGAGATAAAGTCTTAATTACAGCGCTTGGCCACAGCAAAATTACTGTGCTTGGGACAGAACTTAAACATTGAAAATAATCAAACAATATATAATAGAACTCAGAACACCTTGCGAAATCTTTCTATAATATTCTATATAGAAACCTTATAAAAAAATACTTGAAAAATTACTGAAAAGTATTTGAAAAGTAATATAATTTATATTATTTGAATAAAAGAACAGTTACACCTTCTAAATTAATTCAATATAATACAATCGCTTATAAAAACAAGAACATTGCAGTCGGGCGATACCGACTGCGTTATACTCGTTCACGTTCTTATATAAAAGATTCCAGAGCTCCCACATATCAAACCCCCATAAAATTGTCAAAAGTGAACCGATTTTCACGTTTGATGGCATTTTAATTATGATTTGTCCTAAATATTGATTCTACATTCAAAATATATTCATTTTCGAAAATAAAATTTTTTTGAATTTTTTGGTCAAAAAAGCAAAGGGTCCCCCCTTGTGAATTTTGGAAAAAANCTCCACATTCAAAATATATTCATTTTCGAAAATAAAATTTTCTTGAATTTTTTGGTCATAAAAGCATGTACTCCCCCCTTGTGAATTTTGGAAAAAAATATTTTTTCCAAATTTAGAATTGCGAATTTATAGTTTTAATCGATTTTATTTGTCACAAATAGCATAAAAAACAACATTAAAAGTGATTTTGGGGGGGTCAAATTTTTGGTCAAAAATCATGCCAAAATCGACAAAAATTTTGACATGTAAAGTTTTCAGATTCCATAGGTCCCATATATCAAACCCCCATAACTTTGTCAAAAGTGAACCGATTTTCACGTTTGATGGCATTTTGATCATGATTTGTCCTATATATTGAGTCCGCATTTAAAAAAAACATTCATTTTCGAAAATAAAATTTTTTGAATTTCTTGGTCAAAAAAGCATGTTTACTTCGTGAACGAGTATAATTACTCATTTAAAAAACTACAAAGTAATTTAAGATTCCATAAAATAAAATTGGCTTATCTAATTATTACCCCATTGCCACTTTATCGACTCCCATTTTGCGTCTCTAAAATAATAGTTTCTCCTTAAGTTCGTGTCTACTTTTTCGCTCAGTGTACGTGTCATAATATACGTTGTTGGCGCTGATTGCCCGAGCCGGACTTCTATGGACATTATCTAGGGCAGCCGGTTGTCGGTAACTGATGTTTGTCTCGGGTTAAGCGGCTGCTGCACCCGACAGTGGCGTCGCAAGGTCAATGCGAAGGAGGGGTGCACCCAGCGGCCCCCTTTGGGGCACGCCACTGTGCCAAAGCGTTAAATGCAATCATAAATTCATAGCTATCAAATGCGAGCACAATGCAAAATGTTGTTGTTATTATTCTAATACATATCGTTAAGGTTGTTATTGTTGTTGTTGTTGTTGTCGAAGCTGACAGTTAATTGCCTGCCTGCCTGCCTGACCCCCCCTTCCCCCCACACCATGCATAAATCAGCCAAATCTTTACGTAAAGCTTTTTAAGTGCCCGCCTGCCTGCCTGCTGGCTACCTGCACCACCAGCACCACCTGCACCACTTGAACTACTTGCAACGCCCTGCGGTCCAACTCGAAATTGACTGCGTAAATCTTTTGCCTCCCCCCCTCCTCCGTTCACCTTTGCGGGCCAAATGGAAAGGTGACAATGGAGAGGCCGGCGCTGGACTGGAGCCGGGTAATTGCGGCGGGCTGTGATTACGCGTAACTCACGCCCAGGCAAAATATTTGCATACACACAGCGCACTGCAAGTGGGCGACTGATTTTATGTTTTTGCAAACTCGTTCACGAACTGAAGCGAGTATATTGGCTTTGTGCAGTGTCCGCAGCAACAGGATTGAATTTTCGTATATATGCTTCGGTACACCAGAATCAGATTTTTTGCCCGATATCAAATTTGTATCTTTCTCAAATTACACAACTTTTTAGAAGGCGTGGCAGATCGATAAATATCGATATGCCTTCCTCAGTTTTACTTAAATATTTTACAAGTGTGCAGATTTTTTGCCTGATAACATTTGTGCATCTTTCTCAAATTACACAACTTTTTAGAAGGCGTGGCAGATCGATAAATATCGATATGTCATCCTCAGTTTTACATAAATATTTTACAAGTGTGCAGATTTTTTGCCTGATAACATTTGTGCATCTTTCTCAAATTACACAACTTTTTAGAAGGCGTTGAAGATCGATAAATATCGATATATCTTGCTCAGCTATACAGATTACTGATGACATCCTTAAGGATTGATCAATCGATCAAAATTTTATATATTTTTTTCATCGCCGGGAAAAATTAATTAAAAAAAAAAAATTAATTTTTAAAATTAATTTTTCCAAAATAACAATCATAATTAAGACCATGTTCGACTTTTTTCAGCTCTTGTTATGTATGTGAACGAGAATTGCGCAGTCGGTGACACCCGATCGCAACATTCTCAATTCCTTTTTTTTGGCTACTTTAGCCAGTGGCAGTTCTGGTGGGGCACCACTGTAGCCGGTTTGTTGAAGTGGGTACAGTGTGCGCCGAAAAACAAATTCAACTCGATTAAAATTTTGGCACTTGTGCAATGCGGCGATTAATATTCGACCTTTATTGATGTTAGTCCAAATTGAATCAGTCAGCCGGCTGGGCTGTTGCCTAATTGTTGGCACTGTGGCCGTTGACTAACCAACGGCACTGTACGCATTCCGCACAGAGGGGTTATGACAGCTGGCGGCGGCGGCGGGGGGAGGGGCAGCTGATTAAAACGTGCGATCGCACAATAAACGAGTTGCCTGGGAAATATTGTTAGTCGCATTAGGCCAGGCCAAGCCAATTAAGGAGGCGTCGCTGTGGGCGTGGTCGCATCGCCCTGCGAGCAAATGAGCTAAAACGGCCGCAAAACCAATTTGTAGGCGTCAAAAATCATGCAAAAGAGCCCGCAAAATCAGCATTTTGATTTAATTTGCAAGCGACGCGAAATTAACATTTAATAAAATGCATTTTCGTTAACCAATTGTCGATGCCAGGCGGCGACTGATTAATGCACTTGCCGCAAGGAGTGGCAAGTGGCAAGGCCCAATGATTGCAGCGATTAGCAAAAACAAACAAAAAAAAAACGCTGCCAAGTGGCGCCTTTTAATTAAATGCACAACAGACAATGTGCAACGGGCAACAAGAACTAAATGTGGCAAGCAACAAGCTCGGCAAATGGTGGCAAAGCAGCTGTTGCCGCCACACGCAACACATTTTAATTAAAAACAAGCAAATACATATTTTTTAGTCATTAGGGTGCAGCAGCACAACGAATACCCTGGCAAACATTTGATTTTTTCGACGCGATAAACAAAAGTTTTCTTTATAAACAAGACGCAAGTTTCGACTGAATTTTGATAGATGAATCACTATTGAAATACGTATTGGAAATCAGACTTGATTAACAATATTTATATTACCAAAAGAGTAAAAATTAATGTCTTAACTGAAATACTGCCAAACACAAGTGCAAATCTATAGTTAGGCAGTAAACCAGTTAGTGAAAATATTATATAAATATTTATGATCCTAACTAAAGTTAGAAACAGTTTTTTTTCTGTATCATCTTGGACGTAAGAAAATATTTTTTAAAAAATAAAGTAAATTCCAAAAAAATTAATTATAGTTTATCAGATCAAACTTGCAACAGCAATTTTCCTGTCGAACAGGGTATAATGTGAAACTTTGCGCTTGCAATTAGAAAAACAAAAAAACATGCTGATGGAGAGGTCAGCACGAGTGCCAAAGGATTATGTCATGTTTCAAT
Source organism: Drosophila melanica (assembly GCA_004143765.1). Classification (NCBI taxonomy): domain Eukaryota; kingdom Metazoa; phylum Arthropoda; class Insecta; order Diptera; family Drosophilidae; genus Drosophila; species Drosophila melanica. The sequence continues at coordinate 97,881 of SCDT01000299.1, forward strand.
GTCATCGGCGATGTCAATGAACCGTCGCGGGCTCCACTAACAACAACAACAACAACAACAACAACAACAACAACTGGGCACCGTTGGCGAGTGTAGGATGTTGTTGTTTGTTTCGAGTTTGTGGCACGTGTGAAACGCAATAATTGAGTGCTCTTCACGGTTTGGTTGACGTAAACGTTGATCATTTGAAATGGCCGCATGACTCGATTAGAAACACGGCCCAAAGCAATTGGCCTGGCAATGTCTTGTGCTGTTAATACCTGCAATGAATAATTGAAATATTGCCAATGCGCACGCACAAAAACCAGGGCCAAAGCATATTTGCCGCTTTACTACCATAGTTAAAACCGATCGAAACAAGGCCAACACAAATCCTAACCAAAAAAAAAAAACAAAAAAAACCATACCAATTGATATACTTCACGATAATCCACATTCCTAAAATCAAGAGCTCACCTCACTTCCGCCTTGGGGCAGCTGCAGTGGCGAAAAGAGGGGGGGAAGGGAGGGGGGGTGGCTGTCGTCAACAGCTGAGATTATCATAATTGAACGCTTAGCAATCAACAGATCAGAGACCACTAACTGTTCGCGCTACTGTTTACGTGCGCGACATTCCAACATGGCCAAGTTGCAAGTGGAAATATTCAATTTGTTGCTGCGAACGACGCATTTCGATTATAAATAGAAACTGAAAATCGGCGAGGTGAAGGCAAAAGTGCAAAGGCAAAGTTCGTAAACAACTAGCAACTGTCCTTGCCGAGGTCAATTAACCCAAAGGGATAAATATAGAAAAATTGTAAACAACTTTGGTAATTGATTAATCAAAATAGTTGTTGTACGTTTTACGCAAAATGCATTTATTCAAACAATAATATTCCTTTAGTTCTCATTAAATAATACTACGAAAATGATACAAAAAAACAAAAACCAAAAATATGTGAAACAAAAACCGTGTTAAGAGGCAGAGAAATGATTGCTCAAGGAAACGATTGCGTAAAGTTAAATATAAACAGTATCAGTATCCCGTTGTGGTGTCAGAGGTCGGCGGTGTGGTGCGGTGGGTGCGCCGCTTAACGGTAGTAGGCGGCATAGGGATACGCAGAGTAGGCAGCGGCATAGGGATAGGCCGAGTACGGATAGGCAGCGGCGGCGGTGTAGGCAGCGGTGTAGGGGGCACTGTAGGCGAGTGGTGCAGCGGTGTAGGCGCTGTAGGCCAGTGGGGCAGCCACCACGGCGGGCTTGGCAGCGACGCAGGCAACAACGGCGAACAGGCACAGAGCGAACTAAACGAATTTATATCCAGGATAAAGGAAAATTTATATATATATATTTTTTTCGATTATCAACTTACGAATTTGAACATTTTGATGTGGTTTGTTGTCGGCTGTTTGTTCTGAGGAACTTGACTGATGCCACCAGCTACGAATGCACGAACTTTTATACCAAAACGAATGTGGGCTTAAATGCACAGGGCTGAAGACAAATAACAACAATAATAATTGATATGCACGACCAGCCCTTGTCCAGATGGAGCCGACTCAAAGCTGTCGTATCAATTGACGCCAAGGAGAATCTCAGCTACGAATTTGCACTTTACTTTTAGTTTCATTGGGGGCTTAGGCCAGACGGACAAAACAGACGCAATGAGTATTTTTAAACGCGTGACGAAAAATATATATATATAAAACGATCGATCGAAGTGCACGTGCCTCGCATACCACATATGCCACTTGCCATATACCACATACTCAACCGAGCGACTCATCGGACTCATCGACCCGTTTGGACTTGTGACCCACAGCCGGAGCGACACCCACCACTGCCGCGTTCAGTGAATTTATAAAGGTAGCCGATTGCCACACAAACTGTTTCATTTGATCGCTGGAAAGCGCTTAGAACACAATATGTATAAGAAACTGTTGGGATTCACCAAGAGATCAACGGAGCGGACGCACATGCTCAACGCTGGCGACGAGTCCAACTGTCAAATTGTCTCTGCAATGGAGCGCAGAACAGTTCCTGTTCCAGTTCCAGTTCCGGCTCCAGCTGATGCCGGCTGTTGTGCCACTTGCTGCCGCTGTTGCTGCTGCTGCGAATCGCACGTTCAGTGCTGCCTGTGCCAACTCTCCACCGCCTCCCTCATCCTGCCCAGCTGCGTGGGCGCCATTCGCGCGTTGCAGTGCGGCTTCATGCGGGCGGGAACAGCAGCTGGCGGGGATCAGAGCCGACCCAACCCACAACCAAGACACAACTGCCATCAGGCAGCCCCAAATTCTCTGAGTGCGCAAAAAATGCAGATTGTTGGAAATACGCGTTGTTGTTGTTGTTAAGTTTTGTTATTCCCATTGTTGTTGAATATTATTTATTAAATTATTACAAACAAATATCTCAGCTAACAGAGTTTTAAAAGATTATCATTATTATTAGAAACTGATCAACTATCCCTGAGATAGTTAGATAAAATGATTTCTTTTATTCCTTTCCAACTCATTTGTTATTTATTATAATTAAATATCTCATCTATTCATTTTACCAAAGATGATGAATATTATTAATTAAATTATTACAAACAAATATCTCAGCTAACAGAGTTTTCAAAAGATTATCATTATCATAAGAAACTGATCAACAATCCCTGCGCTGTTGCTGCAGTTGAAAAAAAAATGATTTCTTTTTTTCCTTCCCAACTTCTTTTTTATTATAATTAAATATCTCACTGATTAGTTTTATCAAAGTAATTTTTTGGAAACTTGCTTCTCTTCTAATTCGATAGTTGGCTCAATTCTATCTTCCATTTCTACCCTTTTGTTGATCCCTTCAATTTGATCAAATGTTTAACATAATTAAAGTACTTATTTAATTACAATCAGAGTTTTATTAAAGGAAAATTATCTTCAATATTTCGTAAAGTTATTTTTCTTTCTTAAAATAAACAAAATTAATAACAAATCTTCGAGTTCGAGTTCCAAGTTGGTGCACCGAAGATTGAATATCTTAGCAATATATAGAAGATGTTGTAATATCTTTTTTTAAAGCCTGTAAAGCCCACTGTAAGGTTAAACAAAATTAAAACAAACATAATTATCTTAACTTCGTCTCAGATTTAAATAAATCCAGTTTTCGAGCGAATTATTAAAAAATACTATGAAAATATCAGCAAGAGATCGCTTCAACGTAGAAATAAACCTAATTAATTTTTAGATTTTTAGTTATAACTCGGAAATTCTAAGCAATAATCATTTCAAAATCAAATCTTGAATCTAAAATAAAAGCATGAAATAATTTCACTTGAGCAATTGTTTTTATTCACGAAAGAAATGAGTAGATGCGTTGGGTCTGATGAGTCGTTTATAGGTATGTGGTGTAGGCAGCGGTGTAGGGATAGCTGTAGGGGTACGCAACGGAGGCAACGGGAGCGGTATAGGCGGCAGCAACTGGGGCGGCAGCGACGGGAGCGGTGTAGGCGGCGGCAACTGGGGCGGCAGCGACAGGCGCTGTGTAGGCGGCGGCAACAATCGGAGCAGCAGCGATGCCATTGAAGTTGCGTGCCACATACTGCGAGCTGGTGGCAGTTACCACAGCAGGAGCGGCATCCACGAGAACAGCGGGCTTGGCCTCAGCCACGCTGCAGGCGAGCACAGCGCAGAAAGCAAAAACGACAGCGAACTGCAATAGCAAACAATTAGGATTCGCGAACGAAAACCAAAAAAAAAAAAAAAGTGAAAATCAATCACATTAAAAAATCACAAAAAAAAAACAAATATAACGCACCAGTTTGAACATGTTGAATTGTTTTGGTGAAGCTAACAAAGTTTACTATGCTCTGGAATTGGGCGCCTGCATTTTTATACCCAACCAGCAAAGGCAACACAATTCGATCGATTCTACAATTAGAAGCGCAAAAACATATATATATACAACTACAACAAAAAAACGTTAAAAAAAATGAACCGAGTGCCAATTGGCCACCGGGTACGTGCCCAGATGAGCAGAGGTCTTTTGGCTTCAATATGTCGAGCACGTCCCCAAATGTGAGACCATAAAAATTGTCGCGGTGCGTTTTGAAGGCAGTTCCAAAAACGAAAAAAAAAAACCACACTTAAACCATATATACATACATATAGATATATATATATATAAAAAAAAACAGTAGCAGTTTTGATGAAATTTATGCTGTCAGTTAACTGACCTGCCCTTGTGCCGAGCCCCAAAGCCAAATCGCATTGCAGCGTATTACATGTGGCATGTGGCATGTGGCATGTGGCATATGGCGTATGGCATTTGGTGTTTGGCAAGGGGCAGCAGTCGGTCGTTGCACGCACTTAATCCGATTGCAGATAGCGCAACAGCATCAAGGTCATCCGATGACTCGGCAATTTACTTATGCAATCGCTCTTTCGATGCTCGTTATGTGGCACAAATTGATTGCAACGCAACAACGGGCCCAAAGCAGAAGAGTTGCTCAAACCTTTATAGTCCGGCTTTTAAGATCAAAGGAGCAACCACACAGCTCCTTATCAGCGTAGAAGCAGAGCTTAAAAGCAAAAAAGAAAAAAAAAAAAGAAAACACAAAACAGAGCACAGGCCGACATTTCTTATCGCTGGCCAGCGCCAAAGCGTATTTTATGCACTGAAAAGTATCTGCAACGAATAAATTGGATCTGCTGGAGAGTAAGCGACTGCAAGTTGCCCTAAAGTCAATGTTTTCTAAGACTAAACTTCAATAAAAAATACCAATATTTTTTTATATTTATGCTAACTTCTTATTCTTCTTATTTCAAGAACAGCCTCAAAAAATTTAAGACTAAAAAAAATTTAATTTAAAAAAATAATTGTTATTTTTAAAGCAGGTGAATTCAAGAGTTATGTTTAAGATTCGATTATTCATTCAAAAACGATTTAAAATTTATTTAAGAATACTTGAAATTTTACTTGGATACTGTTTAGCCTTGTTGGAATCGGCTGATCAAGAATGCATATACCAAAGTCTGTCTCTGCCAGTTACATATAGCTTTTATATAACTTGCAACTTGATGTGGCGTCTTTTGAGCAAATTTTAAGTTATCGCAGGGCATTAAAATAACAACAATCTCTCTATATATATACGTTATATATATAAATATATATACCATAATTCATGTACATGATTGATAAACCCGGTCGCAATGCATTTCCCTAATAAATATCTCTTGCAGTTGGCGAAAAGTGTTCGCTGCGCGCGGTTCACAATGCGTATACGCAATATTTGTATCCTTCTGCTGCTCGTCCTGGCGCTGGGCAGCGTCCGTGTACGGGCCGCCGACGTCTACCTGACCTGCGATGAGTTCGAGCAGCACATGTATATGGACGCCAGCGAGGCGTTCTGCACGGTGACCGGCTTCACGGTGACCCACAGCCAGAACGTGGTGGTCAAGAATTTTGTGCCCGGCAACATGGTCAAGTTCATGAAGTTCTACGAATCGACCCTGCTCTATGTGCCCTTCCATCTGTTCGAGACATTCACCCACCTGAAGACACTCGACGTGTCGTACACGAGCATCCTGGAGCTCACCCGCAACACGTTCAGCGCGGCCAGCAATTTGACCTATCTGAATCTGGGCTACAACAATCTGACCTCGCTGCAGACGTCGGTGTTCATCGGAGCGAGTGCCCTGATGCGCTTGGATCTGTCGCACAATCGGATCGCGGAGCTGAGCGAGAATGCGTTCTGCGGTTTGGTCATTCTGAATAAGCTGCAGTTGACGGGCAATCGGCTGAGCGAGCTGCACAAGGATATATTCAAGGACAACGAGTATCTGGAGTCGGTGTCGCTGGAGAGCAACGATCTCACCTATGTCCAGCCGGAGGTCTTCAATCGCATGCGCCGCATCAAGGAGGTGAATCTATCGAACAATAAGCTGGTGCGCCTCCATCCGGACACGTTCACGGAGGCGGCCAATCTGGAGAGCCTGCTGCTCGCTTCCAATTCGCTGAGCGCCTTTCAGCTGACCAACAAGAGCATTCTGCTCCAGCTGCACTTGGACTACAACCACCTGACCAATCTGACCATCAATGCAACGCGCTTCGTGCGCGCCAATTACAACAACATCAGCTGCCTGCACATGCACCAGGTGCTCCAGCTGGAGACGCTCGAGCTGCGCGGCAACCGGATGACGAACATTGCCAACATCACCCAGCTGACGGCGCTGCTGCATCTGGATCTGTCCTACAATCCGATTGGGCCGCTCAATGTGAGCACCTTCGATCAGCTGAAGCGTCTGCGCAATCTCTACCTCCGCTCGAACGGGATTCGCGAGCTGCAGTTCGGCATGTTCTCCAAGCAGAAGCATCTCGAGATACTCGACCTGGCGTTCAACAACCTGACCAGCCTCAATCTGGATCTGTTCGTGCCCTACATGACAAATCTGAAGCAGTTCTTTGTCGATGGCAACGCGCTCGGCGAGCTCCAAGGCAACCGGAGTTTCTCGCAGGCGTTTCCCCTGCTCCAGAAATTGGGCATCTCGCGCAACCGGTTCAACTGCACGTATCTGCACCATCTGCTGATTCCGCCGTATCTCAACGAGGCGGTCATCCTGCACATCGAGCCCGACGCCAGCACCGACGAGACGCCCCACATACGCGATGTCTCCTGCATCAGCGGCCCGTCCAAAGCGCAGCCCGCTGGCCTCGACGCGCCGATGGCGGTGCTGCACAAGCAGCTGGAGCTGTTGAGCGCCCATTCGCAGGACCTGGAGCTGCACCTGCTCATCGTGAAGCTCTTCTTGTATGCATTGATCGGCCTACTCCTTGTCGCCCTGGTGGCCATGGTGACGATGCGCATCATCAAAATGCGCCGCTCGGGTCGCTACAATCGCAGCAGCATCGTCTTCCAGTCGAGTGCCATCATGGACGCCAATCTCAACTTGTGAGAGTTAGCCTAGGATAACATTAGCTTAAGCCAAAACAAGAAACAAAAGAGGAAGAACAAAAGAAACAACCTAAACTGAAATTCAACCCAACTTAAAATTATTCGATTTTTACAGGAATTTCCAATAATAGTTATAATAATAGAGTAATTCACCAGTGATATTATTGTCCGAAAGTGCATAATGAATAATTGATTAATATTTTGCTTTGTTTATGTTAGTTTTAAATATTTTTTTTTAAATACAAATAAATTTTTTTCTTTGCTTTTATCAAATTATTTATTTTATTTTCCTGTTTGCAGGATTTTTTTTTGTCAAGACTTTCAACCACGAAATCTTTTGAACTTTGACTCTTAAACGAAAAACAATCAAAGCAAAAGAGATAAAAGGCAAAAAAGACCTCGACGAAAACTTCCTGCTGGCTTTTGATAAGCGCCAGGCAAAGACCTTGAACCAAAGATAAAAAGTCAACAAATTGTTTTCAAGTTTCAGCTTTTATTTATGTGCATTCAATTTTCGCAGGCAGAGACATGTATATATACATACATATATATATATATATATATACACACATATATATATATATATTGTATATTTATTCCGGGTTCAATCGCAGCTTATTTCCGGAGCAGCAGAGGAGCTGCGCTGTAGGCGGCAGCGTAGGGCGAGGCAATGTAGGGGGATGCCACATACGGGGATGCCACGTATGGTGATGCCACATACGATGAGGCCACATACGGTGATGCCACATACGGTGATGCCACATAGGGCGACGAGTAGGCCAATGGTGCCACAAGTCCCGGCTTGGCGGCAACGCAGGCAACCAGAGCGAGCACAGCGAGTACGATAAACTTGAACATGTTTGTTGGTTGTTGGTTGTTGGTTGTTTGATGTTTGTTGAGCTGAAGTAACTGAACTGATGATGATAGCTGAACGCAATGGGCCTTTTATACCCGGGCCCAACTCATTAGCTGGGCTCAAAGAAACAACAGCTCGAAGAAGAGACACAATTACGTTGAGTACATTTGGATTATTAACGCCAATTGGCTGCCTACGTGCATCGCCTAGTTAATTGGCCAGCAGAGCGGTACGCGGTATTCGTCGTACCTTCGGCGACCTTGTTAACTACAATTTGGGGCTATATAAGCGACGGTTCGGCAATTGATCAGGCATCAGTTTCCAGTGAACTAACCAACCAACCAAACAATCCATCAAAATGTTCAAGTTCTTCGCTGCTGTTTTGTTCGCTGTGGTTGCCTGTGTTGCGGCCAAGCCAGGACTTGTGGCACCATTGGCCTACTCGGCACCACTGGTGGCTGCGGCGGCGCCCGCTGCGGCTGTTTACAGCAGCGAGTACCATGGCAACTTTGCGGCACCCTACGTAGCAGCATCCCCCTACGTGGCAGCATCCCCCTACGTGGCATCCCCCTACGTGGCATCCCCCTATGTGGCGTCGCCCTATGCCGCCGCCTACAGCGCACCACTGCTGCTGAAGAAGTAGACCTAAAACCGCTGGAAACCACTGAAGGACCTGTCTAAGCATCGATTATGAATTAAAAAATTTAAAAGGAAATTAAAAACCAAATAGAAAAAAACAAACTTGAACGCATTTTTCCTTATTATTATAATTAAATTAACTAGTTTTCTGAATAAAACGTGGAAAACAGTTTAAATTTAATTTAAGCAGCAGCCAAAAAGTCGGCTACAAATTTTTGTGCTTAACTCAACCCTTCGATCAGTGTTGGTAAAAGCCAAAATATACAATATAAAAGAAAGGAATAAACTTGAACGCATTTTTACAACTCTTATTTCATTTAAAACATTTAACACATTTAAACAGTCAAAAAGTCTGTTATTAATTTTTGTGTCTATTTTAACCCTTAGATCAGGCAAAAGTGTTGGTCGAAACAAAACTGAAGCCAAAAGCCTGCGCATATATAGAAGATAAAAAAAATTAAATGCATTTTTGCTTATTATTTAAAGTATAGTTAATGAACACATTTTTTTTCTTATTATTTAAAATGTAAATTTATATATTAATAAATGAACTAATTTGGCTACAACTCTTTTTCCAGTTAAAACTTTTAAGACAGTCAAAAAGTATGCTATAAATTTTTGTGTTCAGCTTAAGCCTTAGATCAGCCGAAAGTGTTGGTAAAAGCCAACAAATATATATAAAAAAAAAAAATAAACAAAATTGAACGAATTTGTTTTCTTATTAATTAAAGTAAAGTTAATGAACACATTTTTTCTTATTTAAAGTAAAGTTAATGAACACATTTTTTCTTATTTAAAGTTAATGAACACATTTTTTTCTTATTGTTTAAAGCATAGTTAATTGTTTTAAACCAACAAATTAACTAATTTTGCTACAACTCTTTTTCTAGTTTAACCCTTCGATCAGCCAAAAGTGTTGGTCGAAACAAAATTGAAGGTAAAAGCCAGATTTAGGGTCAAGTTACCCAGGCCCAGACGATCGATGATCAGCTTGTGATTAAAGGGGAACTTGGGCGGTCTCTTCTGCTTCTTGGAGTTTGAATTCGCTGGCTGCACCAGCTGATAGATGACGAACATCAGGCGCTGCACGTCGCGAAAGAAGTCCACCGGCGCATAAACCTTGCCCAGCTGCCCATCCTGAAACTGCAGCTGGGTGGTGTCGCCCTCGGGCAGTGGCACCAATTGCAGGGTATCTGCAGCGGGTTCCGCCGAGCGCAGCATATACAAATGCAGCGTCTGGCCGCATCTCAGCTGCTGCACCACCAGCACCACCACACCCAACCAGCAGAACCACTGTGAAAACAGAAACTGAAACTGTGGATAGCCGTGCGCACAATTCGGAGCCTACTCACTGGCCACATATTCCCTGGAGAGGCTTGATCGAACTGCCGCTAAAAGAAGCTAAAGCCGCCACTTTTATAGCTAGACCCAACCCACCTAAATGAAGCGAAAAATGTGGTTGCAATCAATCTAAATATTTTATTTCAGGCGTTGCGCTGCAAGATGGACACATCTAAAGCTGCCGCGGACAGGCGGACGGCCCTTAAAGCCAGCCATGTCCATGGCCATAGCCATAGCCAATGCCGTGAATGAGCGGACGCACCACGCTGTGCGTTGTCAAAACGGGACGCACCACTTGCACAGACGGCCAGCCGTGGCCCAGGATGGGCGTTGCATGCAACAGGCCAGGCGCCGCACAGCAGAAGGCGACGCAGACGGTCAGCAAAATAAACTGGCGCAAATGGAGAAAAGCACATTCAATTTTGAGACAATGACAGTTGACATCCACCTACCAGTTTGAACATGTTGCGGGCGTTGCAAATAAACTCGTACTCGCTGCGAAGCAAACAGAAGACTCGTTGCTGGGCTATGCGCTTTGTGGCATTTATATAACTAGCAACTGGCAACGGGCAACTTGCAACCAAATGCCGCACGACCTTCGCGCCAACGAGCGCTTTGGGTTTCTTAGGCGGCTTTGTTTGGCTTTTGGCCAGCTCGCATTTCGCAAGTGAATGACTCGAGTTCTGGGCTCAAATTACCCACTGAACAACCGCCAGCCAAACTTGCCAGAAGCGAACGCGAGATTCGCTTTGCGGAGTGCGGCTTTAAACAAGAGCAAAAGTAGAAGAAACCGCAACGCACAGATGAAAATCAGCAGCATCAAATTGCTTTTAATACCTATTTTGGCACACACAATCTTGGGGATTCTCAGTATTCAAATTATAAATAGTTTTTAGTAAGAGTATAAATTTCAAAATAATAAAAAATAAATATGTATTTCTAAAATTAAGTGATGAAAATTATCCCAGTTTATCTTTGACAAATGTTTGTGAGTTTTGTATTTTTGAATTAAAATGCAAAATCAAACAGAAAGTAAAACTATGAACAAAAGGTTGCTTTTCTTTTCATTATATTTATGGTAATAATATTTATCTTTAGATTAAAAAGTATACTTTCAAAATTATTTTTATGATCATGAAAACTTTCAAGAATATTTAATCAGGTTTGTTAAAGTTATGCAAGTCTAAATAAAGATAAAATTACAAAAAAATAAAATTGGGCTTCAAAATTTAAATGTGGAATTGATACAGAAAAGTATCCCTAGGAAAAAAGAGTAAAATTTTTTTAAGACTTAACCTTAAGTTCTGCGAAAAGTTCTTATTTTAAATTTGTCAACAAATTCTGTCTAAAATTTAGACAACAAAAATTTTATGAAATTTAAAAGAAAATTTAAAAGCGATTTTGATTTTGATGGACACTAAAAGAGAACTTATGCATCCAAAATTCAGTCCAAAGGTCATCTAGAGGACAAGGTATCAACGCATTATATCAGTTGAGGTTGCACAACATTCATTTCCTGAACTCATCTAATCAGTTGGGCTTGCACAACAGTTATTTCCTCAACTTATAGAATCCGTTGAGCGGGCTTGCACAACATTGATTTCCTGAATGTATCTCTATCTATATCTTAATTAGCATTTCTGATTGCGGTTTTGTGCTCTAATCAGTTTTGGGCCGCAAAAATAAAACGAGCAGCTGCGGCGCAATTGTCCTCAGTCAACAACAACAACAACAACAACAACAGAGCCGAACTGACCAAAATAGGAAATAATACGCAAATATATTGAATAATAAGTATTGTACACAATGGACATCAACATTAATTGCTGTTGCGTGGGAGTTTGTTTTTGAGCCTTCACCTTTACGCTTACAGCATCAGCATCAGCATTAGCAGCAGCAGGTTCGGCATCAGCATCAGCATCGGCAGCGTACCCTACCCAACTCCGACCCCCCCCTCGGGAAACCAGAAATGCAAAACAAAGCACGACGCACTTGACAAACTTCGCAATTTGGGCCCAATTTCAAGGGCAGATGCGTAAATACGCCTACAATGCGGCTTAGCCTGACCTTGAAACCTATCAAAGCGAAATTTCCCAAATTGCCACACCCCCCAATCCCCCCTCGCACACACCCACAGCCAAAAACGTTGCCCACTTAATTGTTTATTTTGGCCATCACCAAGAAAAACAAACTGCAAATGGCCAACAGATGTAAACAGCAAATGCCAAGAAAAATATTTACCATTTACCAAGCGAAGAACTAGGAAATTGTAGATGGAATTTAGGAGCTGAGGCGAGCTGGCCAGCCACGGTTGAGTGCCGATTGAGGTAGCTGGCGATGAACATGCGGACGGACGGACGGTTGCATGTATCTGGACAGTATTTATGTGGCAGCTCGTTTGAGCCTATCTTGTCAGACGCGCACGACGATCAGCATCCAATCTAGATATTCAGAGCAACGCCTTATACACTGTTTTAAAGTAACACAAGAGTGGGTATATACGACGGAAATAACCTTAACACATGTGAAACTGTGTAAAGAGATTAATATGAACTTTAAACTAATATAAATTTCAGATGCCAATTTTTTAAATGTATATTTTAAAAAAATATTTTTTAGATCATTTTTAAAGACAATTAAGAAACAGAGTATTCCGCAGTCGGGCGCATTTGTTGTCAGCAATGTTCTGGGCTGTTCTGGTTTGCTTTCAAGTCCGTCTTTCTTTGGATCGCATTCAATCGATCTGTGAAGTGCAATTGCAATTGCAGTTGGCATTCAAAGTGAGTTAAGGGCTTCTTTCAAATTGCCGCTGCAAATGCCTTTTTGACCTTGGCATTCAGACAATGGACTCGACGAAGGAGGAGTCCTGACTATAAAAGGCACCTCCAGGCATCAAATGGCATTCAGTTGTTGATCGCGACTAGAACATGAAGCTGGTGAGTATAGTTGGAAAGAGCACAACTCTAATTTCCTACATAAAAAACATATATATATATATATACTCTTTCTTCTTCTTGCAGCTTATTATCTTTGCCTGCTTGCTTGGAATGGTGCTGGGCCATCAGATACTCTATACGCCCGGCTATAGCTATTATGCGGCACCGGGCTTGACCTATGCCCGCTCTGCGGCCGTGCTGCCGTTGGCGTACACTCGCCTGGTGACACCGGGCAGCCAGTCGCATGTGTTCCACAGCGTGGAGACGCCCAGCTCCTATCAGCAGCAGTATCGGAGCGAGTACCAGCCCCTGACCTACGAGTACCTCATCTAGGGGGAAACAATTAAGCGTGAAATTTGAATAAAGTTTGTCAGCCCCAAATCCATTGAAAGTGTTAACCTCTCTCTGTCTGTCTGTCGGCTTACGTCAAAACAATTTCCCTACCAGCATTGTCTGCCCGCAGTTATTGGCCTCGGCGATCGGCGACAATAGCTTCTAGTTTGGCCATATCACATGACCTAACCCCACGGCCGTGGCACCTTGAACCCCGTTTTAAATAAATCGGGGAATTAGCCCTAGCGCTAGTTCATATTGGGGCGTGGCCAACGTCAAAAGGGCGAACAGGATTGCACATGGAAGCCGCAGTAATTGCAATAAGTTCACCGGAAAGTTGAAACCCGCTGCGCTGGTTCAACATTTGATTTGCTCTTGTTTGTGTTACTTGTTTTGCATTGGAAACTTTTGCGTTTCGCTTTTGGCACGCTGAAAAACGTGACTCGACGCTGGTCACATGGATTCGTGTCCCGCCGGGCAGCGGCGGCAATTGGAAACGGACCCAGCAGATGCGTACGCAAATGGTACACGGAAACCTATCCGGCGAAATTATCGCATAATTTAATTAATGTTTGATTGCTTTTCTATACACTAACCAAAAGCAATCAGCAGCTGCTGCAAAGCATCCACGCACATTTTGGGGTCCCAACGAATTTGTGATTAACTTGGATACAAAGGGAAAAGTATGGGAAACATTAATCATTTATTTACTTCTATATAAGAATTCATTTACGATTTCAGAGTCTTTAATGATTTCTAATCATAAGTTAGGTTTTATTTGGGTTCTACAAGAAGAAAACAAAAAAACATTGTTTAATGTCTTCTGTATAGGATTGATAAAGATAAGATCTAAGATCAAATTCTAATAAGAAACACGAATGGAATTGAATTCCATTAACAATAAGAATCAACTAAGTTGCAGGCAGAGCATTTGCTAGTCGGCTTCTCAGACAATAACAACAACAACAAACAAAAAAAATGCCTGACATGAGATTTGCTTATGAAACAAGAGCACACGACTCGCGTCCAGACAAATATTATGCAAAGCAATAAGAAATATTTAATTGAAGTTATTAGTGGATGGACCAGGTCCGAGGTATACAGTTTCACATGACCAAACAAGTTTGGCTTAAAGCTGGGCGTGGCCGCAGCACCAAGAAAAAGAGCTGGCAGCAAACTGTCCACTGTCCGCTGTCCGCTGTCCGCTGTCCGGGCAACAATGTATATTTAGAATAGTTGCAAGCAGATGCACTTTGCTGCAAAATGTGGCAAAACCGGCCCAACAGGCAATCAGAGCACTGAGCCTGGTATAAAAGAGCCGCAGGAGTGGCGATGCCAGCACAGACAAGAACAAGAACTGGAGGTCACTGGAAGCAGCTACTCAAAGATTCTGAGAAACACTGAGAAACACTGAGAAACACTGAGAAACACTGAGAGACTCAACAGCAAATGCGCAGTTGTATTTGGGTAGGCAAATCTGCAATTAGCTTGAAAAGCGTTTTACATATTTCCCATTAAAAACAATTGCAGTTAATGCTGCTGGCCTTGGCCAGCGTCGGGGCCAAGCCGCTGGTCTCCGTTGGCCTGGGAGTGCAGGCCCAGAGGCCGTACACGTATCCGGCGGGACAGACGTACAACAGCAACAACTACTATGGCGTGGCTGGACCAGTGCACAGTGCCGACTACTATGCGGGCTCCTACAGATACCCGCCGGGCTATTCGTACGCCCAGCCCTATCCGGCACCGTATCCGGTACCCTATCCGGCACCGTATTCGCCCGGCCAGCGGTTTGGGGCCGCCCTCGACATCGGGATTGGGGCATTGTCGCTAACCCCGTTTCTGCTTTGATGTCCGCACAGCGGTTGGCAAATCCATCAACTGAATATACAAAATGCCAATTCTAATAAACACAAAACAAATAGGGTCCTAATGCGTCCTACTTCACTTCAATTTGCCAGCGGCCAACATCCCGCGGCGCCCCAGAAACGCCAGAAATGCACATTTGCTGTGCCACAGCAATCGCAGCCGAACTGAGCCCAAACCAATCAACAGGTGACCAAATCCGTTGCTACGTGACATTTCCATAGTTTTTTTTTCGTTTTTTTATTCGCAAGATGTAGACAAGCGATATACTCTGTCACAGATAGAGACAGAAATCAATATAGCATATACGAAGCCTTGAAGTGAGGCAGCCTTGAATGCATTGCAAAACTTGAGCACATTTAAGCCATGTCTCTTTTGGTAGTTAGCAGAACAAATAAGTTACAAATCTTGATTTAGCCATATGAAATGATGACCGCTAAGGCAAATCTTGATTTCTTCTCTGAGACATTCTCAAATTCCCCACTTATGAGCTTTTTAGACTGACTAAAGTTAGTTCTACGCAGTTGTGAACAGAGTATCTGGCAGTCGAGTGCCGCTTTCTACTTGTTTACAATGCTGCGAAAGAGGAACTAGAAATGAAATAAGGACTTAGGTAAGGTGAGCACAATGGGCATTAGTTAAGTTGCAAAACGATTACGCCGAAGTGCGAACTATTTATAGGTGCTTAACGTGACTCGCTGTCCTTGCCCATCAGCAGCAGCAGCAGCAGCAGCAGCAACTGGAATAGCAGCAGCAACTGGGGCAGCTGCGGCAAGTACTAAATGCATAAGCGCGATGCGTGCCAGCAACGTGCTGGAGCCAAGTGAAGCAATTAATCAAGGATTTTCCAGTTTGCCTTATGTTGTCCAATGCAAACAATACCTAAGTATATATATAAAAAAAATAGCCATGAGTTGACTTTACTTATTGAACTGATATAAGAGATTGTGTTGCGGAAACTAATAAGCTGAGACTGGCTTTTGACTTTTGATCTAAATCTAAATCTATTGAATCAAAGATGCTTTGAGACATGGCTAAGGATTCGCTAGAAATTTGCTTGACTGTCGATTAAACTGTCGTTTCGACAGATAAAGAGAAATTTACCCAAACATTGAAATAAGATTGTAAAACATCAAACGCAAACTTTCGTCATATAAGAACTTAATTTGTTAGCAATTCCCATTGATATTGATAATATTTCCATACCTTCTTTAAAAATTGATTCTTAGAATCGATAAATACATTCTCGAGAAATTTGGGTAAAACAGCTAAATAGAAACCTAAAAAACATTAATGCCAAAATAAACAAGAGTTAAAATTCTTATTCACTTAAAAGTATATTAATACATTTAATATTCTATATAAAATAAAAAAAACTAATAAAAAGGTAATATAAATTATGATTTGGAAAAACAAAGATGATCAGAAATTTATTAATATTAAGTGAAAAACTGATTAGTACAAAATTTAAATTAAATTGGGAGCAGTGCGTATAAAAGGGAATCATATTCATTAAAAACATTGATCAAATATTTAAAATGATGTCAAACAACGAAATTAAACTTTTTTACTCGCTAAAAGTATAAAAACGAATAATTTATTGACTAAAGTGGGATCTAAAGTGTGATTTGGAAGTTGACACAGTTCCGGAGAATTCGATGCATAACCGGAATAAGTGGAATAGCCGCAATTTGTCGGCAGTCAACAGGCTTCGGTGGCTCAACCAGAAGTGTTGCCAACGATTCGAGTGGGTGCGCCGGGATTTTCACGTGTCTGACTGCAGCTAGCTGCCGCGTCAGACTCGAGTTTGAGTTCAGGCATCCGGATCCGCATCCGTATCCGCATCCGCATCCACAAGTTGCCCCTTGGCTGTTTAGCGGGGGCCGTATGACGTGTTAAGGTCACGTTACCAATCCACACAACCGAGTCGAATGGCTAAAAGCCCAAAAGTGCAAAATGGTTGCGTTTTGTTAGTGTGCCGCAGCGAACAATGGCCAAAAAGGGCGGCAGCAGAAATCACGTTGACGGAAGGGAAAAGTCTCAACAAATTCTATTAATTTCTATTGGGGCAGGCAACAGGTTGCAAGCAGCACGCATCACGTAAATGTGTGTCAGAGAGCCAAGGCAGCGGGCAACGGGCACAATTCACGTTGTGGCTGCCACAAGAGCTGCTTGGACACTGGCGGCGCTGTTCGACGCCTGCTGACGCTGCTCGACGCTGCGGCGGGCAGCGCACGAAGTGTCCTCGTTGTGGCCCAGGACGAGGCCGAGCGGGCGACGACGCGCTGCGAGCCACGCACGAAGGTTAAACGCGAGCCCCGTTCGACATTGAGTGCTGCGGCTATAAAAGTGGCAGCAACAACGCCTGCCACAGCAGTCTCTGACAAGCAGTCGCGCAGCTCGTGCCACAAGTTGCAAGTTGAAAACAATATTTTGAAAGTGACATTTCCAAAGAGTTCACAAAACACAAAAGAGCAAATTAACCAAACGCCAAATGGATACGGTGCCAGCCAACAAGTCCAACTCCAACTCCAACTCCAGCTCCAAGTCGAGCTCCAACTGCAGCGCCACCAGCTCCTCAATGGATCTGGGCGGCAAGCAGGTGAAGCAGCCGAAGCGCGGCTCTCGCGGCCAGAAGCTGTCCAGATCGCGCAGTCTTTTACAGTTGCTTAGCAGGCATCTGGGCAGGCACTTCCAGCACCATCATCATCAGCAGGACACCGTCTACAGCAGCCAGGACGATATACGCAGCTCGTCGACAGATTCGTTCAGTTTGAGCTACGAGCGCGGCTCCCGCAACGGCTGCCTGGAGGCGCTCAATGGCGGCTCCAGTTTGGATCTGGAGAACACCTCGCGCACATCGTCGGCGTCGTATTCCCCAGGCATGGAGTTCTATGATAACAACGGTCACATCTACGTGGAAACCGTCTACAGACCCGGCAGCGCCTTGGAGCAACATCGTCCGCATCACTACGATGAAGACAACAGCAGCGGCAGCAGCAGCAGCAGCAGCAGCAGCAGCAGCAGCAGCAACGTTGATGAGGACGAGGAACAGAATGTGGATGAGAATGAGAATCTGGAGCAGAGCGCGAAACCATCGCGCAGCAACCAGCCACAGCGACGTTCTGCGTCGGCTGCCTCGACAAGCAAGGCTGGCCTGCATCTGAGTCGCATCTCGATCTCATCGTCGGTTAGCCGCATGCTGCAGCACTTTTCGGCATCGGCGGCCACAACGGCGACGGCATCGCTCCGCTCGCTGTCCTGCAGCAGCACACCGCTGCGCCAGCTGCGTGCCCAGCGGGACGTGACCTCGCTGATGATGGCCAAAAAAACGCTGACGCCGAACAACAGCAGCGGCAGCAAGAGCAGCAACAGCAGCGGCAGCAACAGCAGCAGCAGCAACAGCAGCAGCAGCGGCAGCAGTCGCAGCCGCAGCAGCAGCTCGACAAAATCAACCAAAAAGGATAAGAAACAGCAGAGCATATTGCGGCCTCCGGTCCAGTACGTTCACATGAAGGGCATGTCCGGACTCTACTCGCGAGTGCCCAGCTACGCGGTCTGCTGCCCCTATACGCTGCACCACATGTACTAGGCGGACAGATGGACGGGCGTCAAGACAATGAGCAGAAGTCGGGTGAAGGCCAATGCCAGTGCTGTTAATTGGCTTCAGAGCCTGGTTAACGGTGAAAAGGGGCGGGTAGTTAATAGTGAAAAGTGATGTAGTGCCTAAAAAAAAAAAAATATGCTGGAACGAGCCTATGAAACTTGCAGCAAAACATATTTTATAAATGTGTGTATTGGCAAAAAAAACAAAAAAAAAATCTAATTAAAAATCTAATTACAACTACAACAATTTCCATGTATTCCAATATATATATGTATATGTATTAACCATATGTGTGCTTTGCATACCCGAGCAGTATAGGGAATTTTTGTTTACAAAGTAGCTAAAAACGTAGTTTGACTAGCTTTTAAGTACTAAAAAACTAAAAAAAAAAACAAAAAAAAAAACTCCCCCACACATATCTCCCCAAAAAGTAGTTTTTAGAATTTCGACTCAATTTTTTTGGAGCTAGGCTCATAAAAAATAACTTTAAAAAAAAACACTTACTTTGCACTTATTTCAATGGGCACTCGACAAAATTACGAATTTATCAAAAACTAACTTCAAAATAAAAATCAATTCAAAATTGTGCAAAAAAAAAAAATATATAAATATATTAACTTATTTGGAAAGAATTCTTTTTCAACACAATAGCTACACACACTTTTTTATCTAAATACACACACACAGAAACACACACTAATGAGCAGCGCATAGCAAAATGTTTAGCATTTAAGTAAATACCCTATATTTTTAGAGCATGTAATAATAGGCATAAGTTTAGCTGTCAAAATGAATAAAGAACAAAAAAAAAACCAATCTAAAAAAACTCAAGCGAATTTTCATTTTCTTGTTTTCAATTTGAAAACGAAACTTCCAGTTAACGGTTTTTTTTTTAGCTTTCGTTAAGCTTTGCTGCAAGTAGGCCACCGACTGTTTTTGGGGCATAGTAAAAGCTTCCCGCAATAGGCCAGATTCGTGCGCCTGCGCCTCACGTGCCACACGTTGCACCAACAACTGCGTCCTGGGAGCAGCTTGGTGTCGCCTTGCGCCTTGCTGCTGATGATGTAGGTAAAGTCCTCAATTTCAAGTTGGTGAAGGACTCGACCTTATAGTTTTGACATACGCTATCATGTCTGCAATACGACTAGAAACGACGATGACGTTAATCGGCTGCCGCTGCTGCTGCCGCCGCTGTTGCATGCCGCATGCTGCAAGCAACCGCTAATCTACAGCGTGCAATGCCAAGCATTAAAATTCGTATGAAGCTCAACCAATAAATCCCTGTGGCCTCCCAATTTCACAAGAAAGCCACCTTGAGACAGCTTTAGCCGTCAAGTATGCGAAAATATTCACATTTAATATTCGGCTTAAAGATGAGGCGTACAGCTAATTCATGCCTGAAATCAAAGGCAAAAGGCACTACAAATTCCCACAGACTTGAAACTTGGAATATATTCTCGTGTCAGATAAAGTTTTACTGGGTTCCACAGCTTCCACATATTCCAAACAACCATAAATTTCTCAGAACTGAGCCGATTTTCATGTTTGATGGCATTCTGGCCATGATTTGTCCTCTAGATTAAATCTGCATTTAAAATTTTTCCATTTTTGAAAATAAAATTTTTTATTTTTTTTTGAAAAATTATGTACTCCCCCCTTGTTAATTTTCGAAAAAAATTTTTTTAAATTTTTTTTTAATTGCGAATTTGCGGTTTTAATCGATTTTGCTTTGCATAAATTGTATAAAAAACAACATTTTACCCGATTCTGAGAGGTAAAATTTTTTGTCAAAAATCATGCCAAAATTGAGAAAATTTTCGACAGTAAAGCTCCCGGACCCAAAGGTCTCATATCTCAAGCACCCATAACATGGTCAAAAGTAAACCGATTTTCATGTTTGATGACATTTTAGCCATGATTTGTCCTCTAGATTAAATCTGCATTTAAAATTTTTCCATTTTTGAAAATACAATTTTTTTGTATTTTTTGGTCAAAAAAGCATGTACTCCCCCCTTGTGAATTTTGAAAAAAAAATTTTTTTTCAAAATTTAAAATTGCGAATTTATAGTTTTAATCGATTTTATTTGTCACAAATAGCATAAAAAACAACATTTGAGGTGATTCTGAGGGGGTCAAATTTTTGGTCAAAAATCATGCCAAAATCGACAAAAATTTTGACATGTAAGGTTGTCNAAAACAACATTTGAGGTGATTCTGAGGGGGTCAAATTTTTGGTCAAAAATCATGCCAAAATCGACAAAAATTTTGACATGTAAAGTTGTCAGATTCCACAGCTCCCATACATTAAACCCCCATAACATGGGCAAAAGTGAACCGATTTTCACGTTTGAAGGCATTTTGATCATGGTTTGTCCTATATATTGATTCTACATTCAAAATATATTCATTTTCGAAAATAAATTTTTTTCAAAATTTAAAATTGCGAATTTATAGTTTTAATCGATTTTATTTGTCACAAATAGCATAAAAAACAACATTTAACCCGATTCTGAGGGGGTCAAATTTTTTGTCAAAAATTATGCCAAAATTGAGAAAAATTTGGACATGTAAAGCTGACGGACCCAAAGGTCTCATATTTGAAACAGCCATAAATTTGTCAAAACTGAACCGATTTTCTTGTTCAATGGCAATCTAATCATGATTTTTCCTTTAAATCAATTGTACATTCAAAATCGACGGAATTTCAAAAAAAAAAAGCATCTTATTTACTCATTTTCGAAAGGTTTTTTTTTTTGAATTTTAAAAATGTTCCTGGGTTCCAACTGCCGCCCCCGCAAATCGCTAAAATAGAATTAACCCACAGTTTTAAAGCCGTATTGCATTAATTACAAAATTGCGAACACTTTAAAAATAACAATGATAATTGAGAACGTTTAATTTACAGAAGAGTGTATTATATATTGAGTATTAGTGAAATTGAGTAAACTGAGATTATAAAGAAAATGTGATTTGCTTATTACCAAAATATTATTAATGAAAATTCACTTACCAAAGGTTCTCATACTACTTTCCATTATTATAATATTTGTATATATTCCGTGCGGAATTCACAAATTAACACTGAAACGAAACCAAATTGTAAATATTTATATGTAAGTCGTGGCACAACATGGAGGTGTCTGTGAATACTATTCGAAATGAAAGTTAAAAAAATACAAAAATGTTGGAGCGTTAATTATGTTTTAGAGCTTTGTTTCCAAGTTGACAAAGCCGTTAATGGACTGACGTCAGGGACAAGAATTACGCCTTTTAATTAGGGGATAAACAACACGACAGGAACAATCATTGCCAGTCAGTCTGCAGACAATTTTCCGCCAGCCCCTCCTCCGCTCCCACTCCCCACTCCCACTCCCACTGCCACTCCCACTCCCACTCGCCGCACTATTAAAACAACGGACTTCATTAAATCACCATAGACCGAGCATTAAAAAGTCCGCCTCTCAGCCCAGCCCCGAAATAGACCAGCGTTGAGGCGTAAAATTGGCAGTCAGTTTTATTTATAGCGCATTAAAATCAATTTTGTGCGTAATTAAATCAAATGACAAAAACAACAACGGCGACAACAAACAAAAGATAATAGCCAAAATCTATTTTTGACAGCCTTAATTGCGGCTTATAAATTTACTTGGCGGCATCGCTGAGAAGCCAAAAGCTTCAGGATGAGCCACAATTATGGACCAGGACACACCTGCCAACCACCCAACCACCCACAGCAATTGGAACAGCAATTCAAAGTACACAAAAAAAAAAGTAAAGAAAAGAAAAGAAAAGTTTAATTTTAAAGAACAAATGAAATTGAGATGAATCGGTTTAGTGATTGCAATAAGCAATTAAATTGCAGGACAATGGCAAATATTGACCGAAAGGAATATACAGTGGGTGCCACCACCTGGCGGGTGGCGAGTAGTAGTGTAAACAGAGCAGCGAACGGACAACAAATACGCAAAGGAAACAGGTAAACAAACGCCACAATTCAGTTGCCATTTCCGTTATTAGGCAACGCCACCAAAATAATGCACAACGCAGTAAGGCCGAAAGCAAAACACAGAGAGAGAGAGAGACAGAGGGATGGTGAGAGAGTAAACGCTCGCTCGCTCGCTCTCTCTCTCTCTCTCTCTCTGGCTGTTAGCGGCTTTGCAGCAACCGCAAAGCGAACGTCTGCAGACCGGCGCGAGTCTATAAAAGGCAGCGGCATTCAAATTGCCGACTCAAACGCGAAAGGACAACGCCACAGGACGCACGACAAAGCTCGACAAAAGCCGACTAATAAAAGTGAGTTTTTTTTTTGAGTGTATGTGTGTGTGTGCGGCTGCACGTCAAAGACACCGGCAACAACAAAGTGGGAGAGAGAGAGAGCGAGAGGAACTGCAACTGACCATTAACATTCGAGTCCACGGTACAGTAAACACTCTACAGCATGGGCACGCCACACGTCTGTTTCGCAGACGAACTGCAGCAGCACCAGCAGCAGCAGCATCCGACCAACAACAACAACAACAATGCGAAATGGCTGCTGGAACTGGAGCCAACAACAAATAGTGCAATTGGACAGGGCCAACACTCGCCCAGCGGCAGTTTTGGCCATTCGCCAACTCCGCGCTACGAGCGGAACATGGGCTTCTTTCAGCTGCTGAGCCGACGCTTCGGGCTGAGGTCAAGCGATGACCTAGTTAATGACGCAGCTGCCGGCGGCGGCGGCGGCGGCGGCGGCGGAGGCACTGCGGCACAGGAAGAGGATGCGCACAGTTCATCGACCGATTCGTATTCATCGTCGATGACGGCCAGCCGCAGTTTGGCGGCCGCGCGGCTCGAGCTGATGTCGTGCGCCTCCAGCGAGACCAGCAGCACCATTGACATCGAGGAGCAGCAACTGGAACAGCAACAACAGCAACAACAACAACAGTCACACAACGGCAAGCGCAAATCGTTGGGCCGCACGAGCTTCTCACGATTGCAACGCCGGTCGACGTCGTCGCTGCGGCGCGCCTTCGAGAGCCTTTCGCTGACATCACGCTCGCTGTCGTGCAGCGGCCCCTCTCCGGCGCAGCCGTCGCTGCGGCCGCCGCCGGCCGCCACCGGGCTGCCATTGAAGTCTGCACTGAAGTCGGCATCAAATGTGGAGCTGCACCACCGACAGCATCACAGGTTGGCCTCCAAATCGACCAGCAGCTCGAGCGCCTGCTCCTCATCGTCAGCAGCATCATCCACAACAGCAGCAGCAGCAGCAGCAGCGGCGACGGCGGCGGCAAAGAACAAGGCGAAGCCACCGCCGCAGCGCATCCTGCGTCAGCCCGTCTCCTACACATATCTGAAGGGCATGTCCGGCCTGCCGACGCAGCGAGTGCCGCGCAGTTCCGTTTGCTGTCAGTATGCCCGACGCTAAGCGCACTTTCGCACCTACAATTATTGCATGCACTCAGAGAAAAACACTAGTAAAATATTCTCATAATTGATTTTCATAATCAACTCTTAAATTAGGTAAAAGAAAACACTTTATTCAAGAATTTTCGTAATTTTAATTAAAGTACAACTTTTCTTAAATTAAGTAGTATTTAATTATAAAGTTAAGAAATTTTGATTTAAGCCAGATTTTAATAACTTTTGTACTTGATTAAAAGTACATTAATGATTGATCATTTCTCTGAGTGTACATTCTTAGCTTAAAATAAATCAGCCGAAACATAATTTCAAATAATTCCCAATCATAGTGTCAAACCCATTCCCATTCATTTCGAAAACTGTGATACAATAATCTCTTTCATATCCGCAAGATTCACAAACTCAGTTCATTAATCAAAGAAAACCAAAAACCCAAAAAACATAATTAAAAAAAATATAATATAAATTTAAAATTTTTTTTTTTTTGCAAATTTCCAAGACTTAAGCACGCGTAAAAGAAAAAAGAAAAGGAAAACACGTAAAACTAGAAACTAGAAACTAGACACTAAAATAGATTTTCCACAAGGCTTTCGGTTCAATACTTACAACAAAAGACTGTAAGCGGGTAGTTTGAAATAGTAGTTGAACGATATTGAGCACATTTTGTATAAATTGAGAACATAACTTTCCTTAAATTAAGGTACTCAAGTACTTTTATATTATAAAATTGTATTGTACATTCGTGCCTTTATCCCATGATTAGATCAAAATTGAAAATTAAAACTCAAATTAAATAGTTTATAATTATTGAATACAAGTTACAACAATTCGTTGCTGTAATGGGATCAAAATTTGTCAGGCAATTAAATATTTAAGTACTCAACTATGTTTATAATTCGTACAGTCATTAATTGTAAATTGGTAGTTAAGATCTTTTTTTTTCTGTCAATTTTTTCTAAATAGCACTCCAAGTCAGTCGTAGGGCTTCACACAGCTAAGTAGACCGTTTGACATATATATATAAGAAAACGCAAAACCAAATATTGAAATTCCAATTTGATTAAACTATAAAAAAACACAAATAAAAATATATTGCAAACATAGCCCGTATACAACACGCATTTACCGTATTGTACTTATAAAGAAAAAAAACAATCTAAGAACTAAACTATATATAACTAAATATATATCTATATATACACATATATATAGAGAGAGATATGCAACAAAAGGTAAACAAAAAAAAAAAACAAAAGCATAAGCAATACAATTGATTATATATACATATACAGCCGATTATAATGCGATATATTACAACACAAATATATATACATTTAATCATAAGTTAACTATTTACCAAATAGAAGCAGCTAAACTGAATATTTAATTCACTCAGCATGTTCAATAAATGAAATAATTTACACCAATCCCAGCCCCGCATTTTTTTTCTACGAAACGATAAAACTTTCCACATAAACATCTATATTTATTTTGCAAGTTGTTTTTTTTTGCGAGAAAACGATAATCATCGGCTCTAATAGCGCCTGACCCACTTCGAAAATACTCTCGAAGTTGTGTCAAAAATAGTCGTTTCAATGAATCAAGGCTAATTACAATAACTTGGCTGAATGGGGGGTGGCCAGAAGCCACGCAAGGCTCGCAAATGTAACGCATTGCGTATACGCCTCATATGCCCAGATCAATCGAAACATGATTATTTTTTGCTTATTGTTCGAACAGCAAGAGGGGGGTGGAGGGTTGGGGGGCTGGGTGAATGGGCTGTGTTTGGCATCAAAAAGTAGGTCACCGATTGAAAAAAACGAAAGAAGAAAGGCAAAACCCATCAATTTCTCACATATAACTGATGAATATCGTTGCCAGGCAAACGCCATAAAATGTTTATGGAAATTTATGTGCCAAAAGTGATTCCCTTGTTGAAGTCGCGCCTGACGCAGACTTGGTCTATGTCTATGACCTGGCCTAGTCTGGCCCGTTGTTGGTATAACATTTGATTAACATTATTCCAACTGAATTGGCAAAAGAACTGGTATGGAAATAATTACCCAATAAATATGGCGAATCATTCAATTTTACGCCCAGCTTAAAGTTAATACGATTTATATGGACTTTAAATTTCGCATAAAATAATTTGCAAATTAAAAAGAAAATGCTGATCATTAAATACCGAAATATGATGTGTTTAGGTGTCTGATAATTTATTATTATTACATGCCCCTCGTTCACTCACACAGCTGATTGCAATCGTTGTATTTTCCTTGTATATTTCACATTATGCAAAATTCATAGCATACTTTTATGGGCCAGTATAAAGGGACAGTAGTTTGTCATCTTAAATGACTTTTATCAATTTGCAATGCATTTGGAGGCAATTTTATAAATAAACCAATTTAGAACAAGTAAGATCTTTGCAGTTGGGAGTTCCCGATAATTATTATTATTATTATTATTATTATTGTTATTAGTAATATTATTATTATTATGATTATTATTAATGATAGCCAAACTCTCATCAAATGCTTTTAGCTAA